>JASDQU010509773.1:0-31279 GCA_032191745.1 Picea mariana
AAATTTTTCAATACTTCCATGATCTCCCCTTTTAAACCATCCATCTTAGTATCCAACTTAGCTTTCATTGAATCCATCATCTCTTGTAGTTCGTCTTTTGTTACTATCCTCTTTTGTAAATCATTTATGTCCCTACACATTTCTTCACCTTCATCATGAGTCCAAGTAGGATTTTCTAGAGACTTAGTTGGTGTAGAAGTTCCCTTTTTGGGTGGCATGTTGGCCAAGTATCACTTTTGAACCTTGATTTTGAGGTGGTTCTTCTAGACAATATTTCTTCTATTGTATCTCCCAAGTTTCGGCCTTTCTGGGTATGAAACTTTATTTTATGTAGTTCTTTGATATTTCTTCTTTGTAATGCCACAGGTCTGATCAAATTGGATGTGCCAAGTGGAATTTATGGTAAATTCCCCACAACTTGCTGATTTCTGGCCTTTCCAGGAGATCTCACTTGTATAGTGTGCCTCACCCAAAATAATTGATATAAAATTCTGAAACTTGCACCATAAATACTACAGGCTTTCCACGATCCAATGAAACCATTCCCACTAAATTTGGATACTCTATGAATAAGTTATGATTGTTTTACCTGGAATACCTTCTTGAGACTAGTCAATAGGACTAGTCAGATACCCTATCTTACACAAGGTGTATCTACAAATTTGAGATGACCCAGAAGCTGAAAATTTTACCACAAATAAATTTATAATTTTTGTAAATATCCTCTAGAGTTCAGGGTCTGAAACGTTATAGAAATCTTTGTATAGAAAAAATGTCGCAATGACGTAGTTCAGGATGATTCCAGAACCCTATCTTGTGTAGGTTGTATCTCCGAAAGTATAAGGCCTCAGGAGCTGAATTTTGAACCCAATATACCTTGATACATTTACTAAGTATCCTCCAAGCATTTCATTTTGAAACATTATATAAAAAAAATTATAGTGAAAATTCCAAGGTGTCTCAGATGTAGCAGCAAAACCCCTAGACCTTGAGCTCCGATACCATATGTTAAGAACCAAACATCAATATAACATAGAAAAACCTCAGGAAAAGTACTCAACACCTTGAAAAAGAGATAATTTCAGATAATAAGCCTCTTTGAGGGGGCAACCTCCTTTTACCCCACTTAAATGTTCAAGTACAAGATGATTCAAAATGAAAATGTCTCCTTGGTATATATAGGAGAATAGGAGGTATAATTACAACTAATGGCCTAAAGCCAACATAAATAAAATAACATTACTGATATAATATGCCCCAATTAAGGGGTAATGAGCCAATATTAAGGCTTAACATTCACCCTTCTTTACTTCACCTTCTTTCAAAATTTTCCTTAAATCTCCTTTTTTACCTCAGATAAGAATCACTTACTCACATAGAAGATATTTAATAGAATGTGTGGGTGAATGTACTTATGAATGACTTCTTGAGGTGTATACATACTTTTTCTAAGTAACCTCTTTCCTTAACTTTAGGGCTTCTTAAAATTTCTTGTTACAACCAATTTACCCTTTCATTAATGACTTGAAACCAATTAAGGGATTTTTAACCCATATTTGGGGATTCCATAGGGGATTCTTAAACCAACTTTTGGGATTCCATAGGGGATTCTTAAACCAACTTTGGGGCTTCCAACTTCATGACCTTATAACTTGTCATCCACGAGAAACTACGTTTCGTTCCACCTACCATTGGAAATGACATGACGAGGGATATCCATATATGAGTATGTTACCTGCATTTTTTCTATCCTTTATTTCTATATTCCTCAACCAAATTTGGGTCCCATAACCACACCTTTGAGGATTCAGGTAGACTTCATCAGATGCACCCATCACATTTGGGCTTCCAAACTTCTCCAGGGGTTGACATCAATGAAAACAAACTATCCAAACCAACTTTCCAGCACAATAGTGGTTGTACTCAAGCACAACATGGTTGGTGATCTTCCCCGCACTCAACTCATCTATTGCTGCCTAAAAACTACATGTAAAAACTCTCTTATTTTCCCATGCAAATTTATTTTTTTCCCAAACAATACAAACAAACTTGACTCTCACACTCCCCAATCTTGATTGTACTTCAACCCCATGCTCCCAATAACTAAGGGATGTGACTTTTCACACCCACCCTCTTACATGAATTCAATGATTGAGTGTCTAGAAAATCGAAGGGAGGATTATATGGTAATGACACATTAACTTGAGATAATAACATAGGTTTTCCCTTGGATCCCCCCTTTATCCCCCTCTCTTGTGGAATCATATACCCCCCCATCATTTTCATCCCTCTCATATCACAACTAGCATTTATTACTTTTATTAATTATTTCATTGTACCAATTATATAGTTTTCCCCTAGAAATATAAATCAATATGTGTTTTTCGTCCCAACATATTGACTCACCATCCTAATTCACATTTATATAATTACATTATAATTTGTTGGGTTTAGTTACATTATAATTTGTTGGGTTTAATACTAGGGATGTTACATCCCCCTCCCCTTATTTTTTCATTGTCATCGGTGCACAACACCACTGTGTGTAAATTAATTTTATAATTCCAACTTTATATACACTAACAACCATATAGGATCTTTGGCCTAATATCACACATGCATTATTCCCAAAAAACATATTTACATAGCCACTCCATCCAAAAAAACATATACAAAGATTCTTTTACAATTTATAATTATGGCAGAAGTTCCAACAAACAATCTCTTATTTCTTTTAATCCATTGGTTTTTCCTATAGCTATCCAAATTTCCACCAACTCTCTTCCACACACCTTCCCAACATAAGGAATTTACCCCTTCATTTTTCTCAGTCAATCGGGCATCCCATTTGTTTATTAGGGTCTCTCTAGCACATGTAACTAGGAATATCTCTACTAGGGGGTCAAGGGAACTCATTGCTAGGAAAACTACCAGGAAAAAAAGGAAAACAATATTATTGCTGAAGTGGAACTCACACACAATATTTCACTCTTTAGTCCTGAGAACCTGGTTCTTCTACAAGCCTGAAAAATTACCTCTGCTACAAGCATGGAAACTTGCTTCTTTTTCATGTCCCCCCAAATCAAATATCTACTTGATTCAAGTATTTCATTCTTCATGTGTTCCTATAGCATCCATTAAGAAATTATACTCATTATATCCATTATCTTATAACAATCAAATTATTCATAGGATTTTTCAACTCCAAAATATAAATATTTATTCAAAATAAGTTTTCAATCATAAACCAATACTCATTTGTATGGATATAATGAGTTCACAAAGTTTCCACAGGAAATAATTCAACTCAATATTCTTCTTTGACACACCCACATGATTCCATCCACCATGATGTATGCATTATTACTCTTCCTTTCTATACTCACCCTCTAGGCTCGGGCATCCCCTTCTCTGCTACATAATCCCTCAAGTGATCCCTCTTTCCAAGGATTTCACATGCAAGGAGAGTGCCAAATTACTATGAGATTCCCATTGGAATTCGATAACCTATGGAGATCATATGGTTTTAGTGTCCTAACAGTAGCCTTCTTCTGTATATTCCCATCTTCAATAGTAATTAACTCATGTGTAGCATATACATACAATCAATATGAGACATCATCATAACAATTTTCAATTATTAAGTTTCAAATATGTTTATATAGGAATTTGTTTTATGCTCATAATTGTTTGGCTCTTGTAGAATCAAGCATCAATCTTCTTCATGGGATTACACTATTTCCATATCTAAGACTATTTTCCCTGCAGTTTCTCAACTTTCATGAAACCAAACAAATTCTTATCATTCATGCAAATTTATAACACATGAAGTGATTTTAGAATTGTATCTTACTAGAAATTCCATGATTTCTATACATTATTCATATTAAATGAAATCCAACTAACAATAGAATTATTTGGAATTAAATTATCATTCATTGTACATGTATTATTAACACACTAATATTTTCATAATGAAATCAAAATTTACCAATAAATAAGCCCAATGTGTCAATACCCACGGCCACATCCACACAATGCCATGGATGATTTTAGGGGCTAAATTTTTCTCATGGGCTAATTTTGCATGGTTTTTCCCAAAAAAAGATCTGTTATTCTAAAAATTATTCGCCCAAATTCTATAGGATAAAATTATTTTACCTTAAAAATAGCCAAAATTTTATACAAACTATATAAATTCCTTAGAAATTTGAACTTTTTTACAAAAATATCGCCAAACATTTATAGTTGGCATATGAAGGATTACTAAGATTCTCCAAGGTTTCTACATTTTAAAATAAATTTCCATCCTTAAAATCATCCCTGCGCATTGCATCCTTGCATTGAATTTGGAACACGACATATCTATGTCATGTATTCCCCCATGGTGAGTTGGAAGGTCTAGCCAATGCCTCAATTCATCATCCAAATTATTCCCCATTTACCTCTCCAATCATTTGGATACCTTCCTCTTCAACCCATGCACAACACTAGGAATATAATTCCCATCCTTCTCTCCTATTTCGACAAAGAGGTTGCAATCGAAACATTGGTTATATAGGGGAAGACCATTACAAACTTGTATGGAATTATAACCTTTCAATTGTCAACCTCAACATGTCCTCACAAATGGCCATAATAATGGCATTTATTAATAGATTAGGATTATGTCTCTTGATTTGACCTAGTTATGATATCATAACCAACATATCATAATATGCAATTAAAATTTCATATAATTTCATTCAAGAATTAAATAAATTATTACCTTCAAGGCCCTCTACCTTTACATAAATTTCAAATATTGACAATTTATCTGAAGGAATTCTTACCTCTATCCCCCCTCAACATTTACGCATCATAAGCAACCATATGCATACATGCATGGCTTTTATCAAATTACTTGTTGCTACCTGATTAACTGGTATTTTGTAGAAGCTCACATGCTTTCTTTATAAACCTCTTGATTAACATCTTACCATCTTGATTTTCTTCATATTCATGTAAATGCCCTTCATATACAACAACAACATCATCAACATCATTCTCAACCATGCTATAAACAATTTTCCTAGATACACAATTCATCGTTAGTCTTATTCAATTATAATGATATCATTATTTCACACATAACAATAGATTACCCTCAATTTACAAGCATGTTCAAGCATGTCCACATGTACAAATTCTCATCAATATGAATTGAGCATTCAATCTCATCGTGCCCACTTCATGCACATGCATTATATCTTTATTACATGCATCATGCACCACTTCCATTATGCACTCCAATGCATAATTATTCCATCTTTATTTATTTATTTATTTTTGTTTATGTATATGGCTATCATTGAATTCATGTAGATCCTTACTTCCCTATACACTGAAATTATTCTCATCTATAGAGAACTATTTCATGCTATGAACCTTTCCATCTAGTATGCCCCACTAGTGTTGCCACCTCTTAGTTTCTTCCTCAATGTAGAGAACCTTGTCCCAAATTTATTTTTGGTGAACTTTTCAATACTCGCAATGTTGTAACATGCACTACTCTAAATGAATATTAACACCACAATCTAGTTAACGACTCTTTGTTTCTTTGATCAAACTAGTCTTGAAATCAAACTGATTGATTGGCATTTCAACATACTGAAATGTTTATTTTATGTCATATTTTCCAATATATTTTTCTATCCATGGATTTGCTCAATTTTAAATACTTCTGTTCACTTCATCAATTGATTCACTATGAACCACTACTTGGCCACTCAAGACTACTCTTCTCCAAAAGGAACACCACATTCCTCCATTTTCACTTGTTTGATTCTTATTCATGTGATAATCTCTATTTATTCTCACTTGCAAGATATTCATACTCTATAGCAACTTAACACTATTTTTTATTTTCTATTTTGATTCCTTCATTGACCTTTCAATTATTTCTTTATTGTGCTTCCCTATCCCTTGGAACTTGGAATTGATATGGAACAGACCCACACAATATTTTTTTATGGAATATGATCATATTTTTAATAGTCCCTTAACATAACACTCTATCCTTGAGTGTTTCTCTACTCATCAACAATACCTTGTTGTTAAAACTCAACTCACTTTATTTCCATGTGATTGCACTTCAAAAAGTGCTTGTACACCACTGCACAGGCACTGACATGAGAATCTTCACTCTTATTTACCTAGAAATCATATTTGGCATATATTTCTATCATGTTGGCCTCTATATCATCTTTCCAGAAGATATACACATGCCTTGTTCTAATTTACGAGCTCAAAGTTATGGCTTACTGAAATTCCCATTTCTACTCAATTATGTCCTTCAAGTCCAATAGTCACCTTCCTTTTTATTCATTGAAAATTATTTGGCTCAAAACTAAATTCCGAGTGGATATATAGATTCTCCCATCCAATATATTTTTGATGACTACTTTCTTTCTCAATTCCTAGCACCGAGGAGAAATTTATAGTTAACTGAATATTCTCAATTTACCCCTTTCCTGCTCCTTTCTCCTTGGTGCAAATAATCTCAAACACCAATTTTTTCCACTTATAGAGGTAAATATGTTGGGAAACAAGGAAATGTTTCTATTCAACATAGATAATAATGATAACATTGAATTCAAATCAACTCTCATATTTTCAAAATGATGCTCGAGTCAAAATATGCAACAATTTGGAAATGACAACTTTGTCCTTTTATACTTTCTCTTGACTTAGAAAATTTTAGCCCTATTTAAACATCCCTACACCAACTCCTTTTGAATTTTTCCAAAATCCAAAATGCGTATATTCCTGCCTTATTTTTGATATATCTATCTAAATTTCATCTTTATCTGTGCTCCGAGATAAAAGTTATAGCCTACAGAAGTTTAGATTATTTCTCATGTTTATCCCTCTAAGCTATAGGTGGCGTCTCTTCCTTCTTGTACATTTTTTGGTACCCAGATTCCAATACGGTTCTAGGGCTATATTCTATGGTCCATGGGATTTCCATAGACTACTCTTGTTCCCAAAAATGACTTATGAGCAAGGATTTTTTCCCTTTGGAAGCAAACTGGTATTGAGATTATACCTTGTACTATCTAAGTTTTAACTTTCTCATATGATCTTTTTTTTGCATCCAATATAGATTGTTGGAAATGTCTCACAGATTTATTTAATTTAAGAATAAAAAAACCATCTATACAAGGTTTACAAATAGTTTGGTAAAATTTGAACCCCTGAAAACTTGAATAGGAAGAAAACCCCTCAATTTTTGTTCATATTGATAGTGGATGTCGAAAGGATTGGTTAGTATCCTCCTAGACAGAAAATTTTACTATGCCCCATTGTTGAAAAATTTCCTTCTATAATAGGTATAATTTCATCCACAAGAAAAGTATCAAGGCATAGAACAACGAAGAGTTTGGTATATTTTTCAGAAATTCCAAAGAAAAGGAGAACAAGAAATAATATTGTAGTTCAAATAAAAATATCTTAGGAAACTATTCGTGCTCATACACAAGAAACAACACTAGAAAACCTTGTGACTACTATACAATAACCAAACACAAAGTTTTATACTAGAAAGACAATAGTAAAACTTGAAAGGGAGAAGAAATTGCTATCACACAAGAACTAGCAGTGGGAAAAATTGTTGAAGAAACTCTCCATGAGATAGAGGATACTTCCCCACAAGTACATACTACAGAACAAGTTGTTGTATAAGAAATATCCCCTCAATAATTCAAAGAAAAATTCTTATAATTAGGTGGAGACCTTATTGAAAATCCTTTGCACAATTTTCTAAAAGAAGAAATGTTTTCCATAGGAGCTCATGATTACCTTTCTATAGAGCCAACTAAGCAAGTAACAAAAAGGATTCCTATATTATTTTTGGGTAAGATACACATGAAACCTTCCTATTGTACTCTTCAAAAGAAAAATTATAAATTGAGGAATAAAATTAAAAAGGTAAGATATAAATTGAAGTCCCTTAGGAGAACATTAAAAGGACATAAGGCTCATGCAAGGAAAGACACCTTTTTTCAGGCCCTTAAAATTTTCACTTGGTCAACTTTTACTATCCATCAAGGTGTCCCTGTAATGGAAATTATTTCTATATAATAAATGAGTAAACTTGTCGCTATGTAAGCAACCTTGGAAAAGGAAAATGATGATTTCATTTCTAGTTATCTTCTTGAAACTTCAATTGAACCCATTGAATCTACCATATGATTCATTGAATCTACCACAAAACGAATTGTATCTACCAAAAAACTCATTGGATATCACACATAACTCATTGTATTTCATATTGAACTCATTACTAGGAACAATACACAATTAACAGATGATGTTTTCACTGAACCAATAGAGAAATCCATTGCTGACTCAACTAATATAGAGGAAATTGTTGAATCATTTACTAGATTATCTACTATTCAACCCATAATCACCTAGGAGGTTGAGAAACAAACAATTGTAGCAGAAATTGTTGATTATTGTGAAGAACATGATATTCCCACTATTATTTGCATAGGGGTTCAAATAGATGAGCAATGGCACATTCAACCCTCTTCCAAAGATGCGGAAACTCAAATAGATGTATAACCCACCAGATCCACTATCCAAATGGTAATTACACAAAAAAAATTGCACAGATACCCATGGATCTATTCAATTATTAAGGTTACAAGAAGAGGTTTTCAAACGAAAATCCACAGCTTTAGGTTATGCAATAGGAGTAGTCCCTTCATCATAAAATAAAAAAGTAACCCATGACCTAAGTGAGTGATGGAATGAACTCATTTCCATGGATAAAGTAAAGTGTATTAATTTGAAAGAAGACAAAGAAAATATTAGAACTTGAGTAAAACGTGAAGGCCTTGAAGGTAGATAAATGACACATGAGTACCCTTTCTCAATTTATTCTTAGCTAAAAATGCCCCTCTCCTACTTATGCTGTATTCTTATGAGATTGATATTTGTTGTTCCAACTCAAATTTATAGTATAAGATAGAACCTGTGATCTCAGGTTCGTGAAGACATTTTTGGAAGCATTCTTCAGAAACAAGGATCGATACCAAAAAATATTATGTGAGCTATATCAACATGAGATCCTCATGTTTCATGATAAAAAAATGGAACCCAAATCCTTTTTTTGGTGATGTATAGTTAAGGGCCTTCACCTCTTTCATGTATCATCAATTATAATGGAATCAAGCTTAGAACACCATTGAACGTAATCTATAGAACTACAATTTGTGGATACATGGAGAATACCTCAATCCTCATATCATAATTAGGAAACATCAGGAGTTTCTTAAGTCACTTGAGTGAATATCTATAATCACTTCAAATCAACAAGAGGAAATATCTTATTGTTCCAAATGAATTATTCATATGAGAATGGATTCTTTGTTATTTTGTAAGCACAAATTGAACATCTCTAGTGAAGAAATCAAAAGGAAATATCATTTCAGTTATCCAAATTTTTATGAAGCATTAGAGAGGGTTGATAAACGTACCAATTGTTTAAGAAGGTGTTGTCCCATATAGATTGGTCTCAAGTTCCATTTTTATCTAATTTGGATCCCCCCGCAGAAATATCAGTTCTTCTATGAACTGGATCCACATGAGGAGGCCAACTTTTGGTAGGTTGTTGATTGTAATATTGGGTAAAATATAATACATGAGAAAGGATATACCACCTATAATCTCAACAACCTCAATTATAAATATTCTTATTTTGACTCTAATTCAGATTGGTCTTAGAGGTTGCATGAGTGCATGCAATAGCCTCAGTTGGAGGGAGATGATGTGACCCTATATTTCCATTATTATATCACCTATTTCTTTCTATTTTTTCCCTTTACCAATCCTTTTTCACCTTCTATAACCATAACCAAACCAATCTTGTCTTAGAAGTCACTCAGGTACACATTACTCTTTGTAATTGGAATTTTAATTATTTCTATAGTATATCTAGTACAAATCATGTTCTTTGTCTCTAACCTATAGGTGAAGTTACTACATATTGGTGCATATCATAGAAGTCAGAGAAACCATATGATATAGAAAAAATAAATTTCTATAGATACATGAGTATTACTGTTAACTATGGATCCGCAAATGGTAGTTGTTGTATAACCAATGTTGTGAATCCTAGTCATAAAGTATGCCATCCATCACTTGCAATTGGGAGGAAAAATATCCCATAGCGATATCAATTGTCGTTGTTTGAAGATTCATTGATGAATCGTGTGTTAGGATATTTATACACTTAGGAGTTAGTTAACATAAACTAGGTCTAATGTGTTGTTAGGTTAAAGTGTGTTTCTTTAATATGAATTAGTATGCATTTATAATTCAATGGTCATGATATGCTCCCGGCATAGAGTGATATGACGACCCATATTCTCCTTGATCTTAATGACTACATTAATCCATGTATTAACAACTAATTGGTCAATGATATCTATTTAAAGAGAATGGAGGGTCATTTATGATGATCGATTGTTAGAAACTCTCTTGTAAATCTCTCAGTAATATTTTTTCTTTTGCATTAATAAATTGTCTCAAGTGACCACGTTGGTTGGGGTCATGGATGTCTCCCCATAGGGTTTTTACCATGTAAAAACATTGGTGTGATGATATTTGATCTGGTTCTGTGAGTGGTTACTGAAGGAGTTTTTCCTTTTTGGAAAACCATTGTTGTTGAAAATGGTATCAAAGCCCATTTGAAGACCCACTCCCATTTTAAACTGAGATCTTCAATTCGTGTTTCTACATCTCTAGGTTTTTCTATTTCCATACATTTTTTTGCTGAAAGGAATATTCCATTGCGTCTGGATTTCTTCTTTCAATTAGAAATTCTTTTCATTTCACTCAAAAAGGTTTCCATCTTCCCAAGATACAACCATTTCAATTGGATTCGAAGGTATATAGCTTGAATATTTCCTTTTAAATTTTTGCAGAGATAATATTTCGGTTTTCTGTTCTTTTTTATGGGTTTCTACTCTTTTCGATAAGCATATTCTCTTTTCCATGTGCTCCATGTGATCTCAAAAAATATGAAATAGGGAATAAAGTATTTTCTTGACTATGTATTCTCTTTGTTGTGCGCTCTGCGCAATTTTGGTAAATAAAAGACATAGGGAAAACTTGCATTTTCTGGGTATGCTGATTGAGATCTAACCCTTGTTTCCATCGAGAAGAGAATTTTTTTTTTGTGTAAACACATGAAAAGATTTTTTATTAGCATGCACTCGAAGGCAATGTTCAATAACAACAACAAAAACACCTTGAATCCTCCTTCGCACTAGTTCACTTGGTTAAAAGTTTCCTTATTTAGTAATAGGTCTTGAGTTCAAGCTCTTTATTGTTACTTTTTGAAAAATTTCATGCATCCAGTGTAAAATGCAATTCACTTAATTTATAAAAGTGAATAATTATAAGTATCTTTAATATTCTTTTTAGTTGTTTTTTTATGCATGTAACTATAATTTCCAAATTAATTGTATTGTAAAATTGATTCTTGCTTATTCTATAAAAGTGAGTCAGTTCATAAGAAACTATTTGTAAAAGTGAGGTCACAAGATAGTTAGTGAAGTAGGGGCTTCACCACATGGACCAACCTCTACTTTCCATGTAGGTTTTTGGTTACCATTTATGTCATTTTTCGAAAGGGAATAACTTTCACATCTGAAGTTCATTTTCAATGTTGTTTTTTTTAAACAACCTATTTTTTCAAGAGCCTTCCATCCAGAGAATCAATTTCATATTTTATATCCATATTATCTACATATTTAATATTGATTCTCCCAGTGACATTTTTCTTACTAGTACCAACTACTTCTCATGGAAATCCCATATGAAATATGTATTAAGAAGTAAAGGAGTGTACCATATTACCTTGGGAAAAGAACAAGAACCCTCTAATGATGAAAATAAATTTAAATGGGATAATAATAATGTTGAATCGTGTGGAATAATTTGAATATCCATATCTCTTGATTTAAGATTTCACCTTCATTAAGGAATTGATGGCCCGAATAAATCTTCGAAAAATCTTGAACCTTGTTTGGTAAACAAAATATTTTTTAGCCTACCAATTGGAAAATCAGTTAATGACTTTAAATCGAAATGACTCTCCTTTCATTTAATATTACTTATCCAAGTTCGAAACGCTTATACTTTTATGTATATACTACAAAATATATATGAAGGAAGATTGATGCATCTATATTATTCTTTCTAAGATTGGTAGTGCATATTCTGAGTTTGTATCTACCTTGTATTCCACCAGACAAGCTCTAGGGAGTTCTTACCAAAATTCATCTCTTGAGTCCTTTTGTGATGCTTTGATTCGAGAGCACGAGAAACTTGTGAAACCTCGAGTGATCATCATTGTAGGTACTTCCAACAAATCTTTAGTGTAGCATCAAAAATATAAATCAAAGAATCTCGAGAAGCAACATCCTCACCAAAACAACAAGCCAAACAAGGGTTCCAAAACCTCTCAACCAACTTCTTCTCCTAACAGTGAAAACAGAGAAAAATCCAAAAGTAAGAAGACTGACATAAATCACAAAATTTTATGGGAAATATGGTCATGTGGAGACTAAATGTTTCAAAAATATGGACTCCTTAGAACTAGTAGTGAAGAAACACTACAACAATATTGATTCCTCTTCTTTTTATTTTGGACATGCACTTTCTATGTCTAGTTTCTCTTTCAATGTAACATCTACTTATTCTTTCGATGAGTGGCTTATTGATTATGTAGCATATTATCATATGGCTAAGGATAAATCCATATTTTCTTCTCTAAATGAATGTAACAAAAATAAAATATTTGTTGGTGATAATATATGTCTTAGCATTGCAAGTTCTAGATTAGTTCAAGTATATAGCATACATTTCAAAGATGTATTATGTGTTCCAAGTATCTCCTGCAACCTTCTATTAATGTATCAAATCACTGATTCAAATGAAGGTAAAACTATAGAGTTTTCGCATCACTAAGTTGTAATCAAGGATCGAAAATATCCTAAGCATATTCTTGAAACTAAAATTGTTGATGATATTACCAGTTTGTACAAATTTGAAAACTTTCAGTCATCATATTTTCTATCGATATTTGTTTCTCATAGCGATGACTTGAGAAAATTTTGGCATGAGTGGTTTGGTAATATAAACTATCACTCATTGCAATAACAATGTAATCAATAGATGGTGACTGACATTCCTCTCATTTCTTGCAAAGATGGTGTTTGTTACGCTTGTGTTCTCGGAAAACATCATCAAAAAAGTTTTGACAAACATTTCCCTTGCCATGCCTCGACCCATTGCAAATTGTTTAGAGTGATTTTTGTGATATCATTTCCTATTCTTCTTTATCTGGGTGAAAGTTTTTCTTAACTTTCATTGATGATTTCTCCAGACACACTTGGGTTTACTTCTTAAAAATTAAAAGTGAATTTTTTGACAAGTTTTTAGCTTAGAAGACCCTTGTAGAGAAACAATATGGACATCAAATTCAAAGGTCAAGAACATATAATGGAGGCGAATATGTGAACAATAAATTTACAATTTATTTCACTACATAAGGCATCCAAATGAAACACTCTGCTCCATATACAACACAACAAAATTGTATTTCCGAGAGACATAATTGTACAATAAAGGAAATGGCTAATTCTATGATCTAATCTAAAGGATTTAGTATTCCTTATTGGGAGGAAGCCATCAACTGTGAAAATTACATAGTAAATCACACTCCCAAAAAGGCTCTAAAAAATATAACACCAAAAGAATAATGGACTAGCATTAAGTCAAAGGTAAGCCACTTACATGTATTTGGTAGTGTAGCATGGGATCACATCATTGATGAGAAAATGAAATCTTTATAGTCTGAAAGTGAGAAGTGTATTTTGGTTGGTTATTATAAAGATGTCAAAGGTTACATACTTCTTCAACCTCATTCTAATGAAATTATTATGTAAATGAATATTAAATTTGATGAAAATTTCTTGGCATGTGAGCCTAATTAGACGTTTGTGCCATATATGACCTATGGTCCATCTTCAATGTTTTTTCCATATTCTATTCCTATTCTAGTTTCTTTTTCTTCAGATGGTGATAATAAGGATGAAAATCCACCTCCACCTGCTCACCTTCCTCCATATGAATTCAATGAATATGAACCTGCACTGGTACCGTTGCTTCCCAAATGGGTTTGTTCAACTCAAGAAGTTGTTGGAAATATTTCTCATGATCCCTCAAATCATCATTGAACATGTTTAGAGTGTCATCAAGCCTCCTCTCTTTTGGATCAATTTTGAGAGACTGGTGATCCAAATACATTTGTAGAAGCTTCAAGTCATCTAGATTGGGATGCAATCATAAATGAAGAATATCACTCTTTAATGGAGAATAATAAATGGGATATTATACCTCTTCCAAAAGGATGAAAATTTGTCAAATGTAAATTGGTATACAGAACTAAGTATGTGTCAGATGGAAGTGTTGAAAGACACAAGGCCTATTTAGTTTACAAAGGATTCCATCAATTTGAAGGCATTGACTATAATGAATCCTTTCCCCCTGTAACCCAAATCAATTTCATCTACCTTGTTCTTTCCCTTTCTCCCTCACATAAATGGGAGGTCCATCATATGGATGTTAAATCCCCCTTCTTGCATCAGTATTTTCAAGAAGAAATCTACATGGAACAACCTCCTGGATATGTCCAGAATAACTTCACCCTTGTTTGTCACGTTAATTAATCTCTTTATGGTCTTAAGAAAGAGCATCGAGCTTGGTATGCCAAAATGGACAACTTTCTTCTTGACATTGGATTTTCTAGATGCAATTATAACCCTAATGTATATACCAAGAAAGTAGGAAGCCATATCATAATACTTGTTTATTATATTGATGACATTATCCTCACTGGTAGTAACCCTAAAATTTTAAACCATGAGAAAACCATCCTTAGAAAAAAATTGAAATGACTGATTTAGGTCATTTACATTGTTTCCCTGACCTCCAATTTTACCAAACCAATGAAGGAATTTTTCTTTCCTAGTCCAAGTATTCTTGTGACCTTCATCATTGATTTCACATGGAAGATTTTAAACTAGCCCCTTTTGCCTTCTAGTCTAGAGTCAAACTTGTTGTCACATGTACTTCTTCCAAAGTTGATGCTACTTTGTATCATAAATTAGTTGGTATCTTCTAATATTTGACTCATACCTATCCTAATATTTCCTTTGTTGTTGGTCTTGCTTCTCAGTATATGCAAACTCCCCATGAAATCCATTGGAAATAAGCTAAAAGTATACTTCAGTATGTTCAAGGTACAATTCAATTTAGAATACATTACAACTCAGGGGGGACTCCTTTATTGGTTGGTTTCATTGATTCTTATTGGACAAACGAATATGGCGATTGAAATTCTACTGCAGGTTATGTTTTCATCCTTGTTTCAAGACTTGTCACTTGGGCCTATACAAAACAATAGGTTGTTTCTCTTTCTTAAGCAAAAGCAGAGTACTGAGCAACAGTTAATGTAATTCAAGAAGCACTATGGCTTTGAAAAATGCTTTCATAGTTTGGATTCCGGTAGCAGCATCTGAAAACTCCCTAGCGAGATAATCACAGTGCCATCAAACTCTTCAAATACCCAATTCAACATTAGCGTAGCATACACATAGAGATACACATGCACTTCATCAGAAAGATCAATCATGATTGAGTTATTGAAGTGATATTTTTCTGTAACACCCCAAGGACGTGCCCTAGTTATATTATGAATTGTAATCATGTTTATGAATTGTAATCATGTTTTGTAGGCTGGTGAGCCGAGTGTTGATAAGATGGTGGGATTATGTGTTTATTAGTCCAGAGATCCTATGTGTTAAAGGCCAGGAGATTGTTTTTGTATATGTAATTATGAAGAACATTAATAAAGATTAAACATCGTTGCGTGCAAACCGACCAAGAAGAAAGAGTGATGGGGGACTAAGTTTCCACAGGGTGGGTAAGGGAAAAGGGGCTGAAAGGTTGGAAAAAGGGGCTAAGATTAGGGGCTTAATTCCTTGAGAATAATAATTTATTATTATTCCAAGATGTGTGACAAAAAAAAAATTATCCTAAGTCATGGGAAAGGCATCGTGTGCAAAAGGGAAATGCATGCAGCTTCAGGAAGACAAGTGTTGACCTAGGCACATGCAGTTAAAAGTTGAATCATCAGCTGTGTTGGGGATTCACTTACCATTTTCCATCCTCCATGAATTGGGTAGAGTCTTCGCGAGTGCCCTCCGTATAACCTCGCGCATTTCTGAAAACCAGAACCGTGAAGTTGACCGATGTATTTCCGTGAATCCTGTGGCCTCTGTATTCGACCTTTCCAATATTCATTCACGCACCTGAGACCCAAAATATGTGAACCCTTATGTGTCTTCTGAGGAATCTAACACTTGAGTAATAGCCGTATATGTGCCCTATCTTAGCATGGGTTGTTGTCGTCTGCAGTGTCATGCCCATCTATTGTTTTTACTGTCATCCCTATGTGAATGAGTGTTGAACCGTTGTTTTTGTCCTTACCTGGTTGGAGTTGAGTCGAGGAGTGTGTTAAAGAAGTGGGTTGTCATGCCCATGGTAGAAGAGGCAGGTTTTCAGGCCTGTGAGCAACTCTCTTTAGGTGAGAGAGTTTGATGGGAAGTGGTTTTCTCCCAGAGAGAGTCCAACACCAGCTACGGAGCTCTGAGAATTGCTAATCCGTCCTGTTGTCAAGACCCAGAGAGGGAGTTGAATCAACTGATGGACTTTGATTGTGAAGGTGTAAACTCTTGGGTGGAACAAGCATGTGGGGAATGGGAGTCCATGAGTAGTGGGCATAACAAGGCTCCTGGAGAGAATCCTTTTGATTTCTCTATGCAGCTTTCCTATAACCTCAGCCTAGTCTAGGATTCCCTTGCTCTGGGTGGATCTTGGTCCTAGCTCAGGGGTGACCCATTGTTGAGCATGATTAGCAGCATGGTATAAGGTTGGGAGGTTCGTGGATTTTTTTCACATAGTTGGTGGAGTTTCTCCAGTTCCAAAGATACGTATCATTGTGTATTTAATTTCAATTAAAATGCATGTATGTGATTCTTTTATCTTTTCATGTATTCCATTGAATGTATGAATTACTATTAATTCCATTAATTCTATATGTTAGCAGTAATTGTGTGTTTACTCTGTATTCTTTGGTTAAATATGCATATTAAATATATATGTATGAGAATGTTCTGCGTAGTAACATTGCCCAGCAGTGGGGTTGATGGTTGGGGACGTTACAATATGGTATCAGAGCATGGTTTCAACGTTGAGCCTGGATGGGCCAGATAAGTGGTCTTTGGAACCAAGTTTTAGAGTGGAAATGGTGTTCGGAGGAACCAATTTTGAACCTTAGAATTTTTCCGAGTGCAAAGGGGTTACTTGGTCATGTTACGAAGCTCAGGAGGAGTAGCAATAGAATAAAACTACAACCGGCATGGTATTTGACCACAACGAGAGAGAGCTCAACACTTGGGATGTTGGAGCCATAGGATATGTTCGGAAGGAGAGGAAAAACCCTTACGACCGTTAGATCTGGAGAAAGTGCAGAAAGGGTAACCTCGAAGCACTTTGGACTTCGCGACGTCGATAAAACTGAATGCAAAGGTAAGAGAAAGGTCGAAACCTGAAGCTCTGAAGTCCAAAGGAGATATACACCATAGATCGTAGGAAAAGATCCTGACCGTTAGATTTGTGTCCAGGAAGGCAAAGGGAAGTCCCTTCATAGGATTTCAAGTGTGGAGTGTGACAAACTCTCGAAGTCCTAAAGGTTGAAGTAGATCGCAACCGGCTGTTGTGAAGGAAATGCGTCAAGAGATCGTGTACTTGAGGTGGAAGTACTTTGGGAGGAGGCAAGTGTTGTGAGTTTGAAACTCCTTAAGCATGAAGTGTCGAAGTCCAATAACTCTGAACTCTGAGAGATTATTGTTTTGTGCTTCGAAAATCTTTCGAAGTCCAAGGCTGAAGGCCTGAGTAAGTGCTTATTGATATAGTGCTTGGTCATGACCCATGGTTACGTGGGTTGGGGACTGAGAGAAAGGGGCTAGTTCCCAAAACATTCAAAGAACAGAGCCCCAAAAGAAAATGGAGTTTGAAATTTTTCTTGAATCATATTTGGTTATGAATATTGTGGGATTTGTTAAGGAATGATGACCTGACAAATTCTGGTTGTCTGCATGTTATGTTTGCAAAATATTAACGAGTGCCAGAACCGAATAGAGTTTCCATTGAGTGAAAAGAAATGGAGGAGGAACATAATACTTCCAGTTCATAGAATGAAGCTAAAGGGATGGATGTTCATTTGGGAGTTGAAGGGTCAAGCTCCAATGGAAATGGAGAAGAGATAGATAAGGAACGACATATGATGAAAATCATTGAAAGATTGCAGAAAGATGCTCAAACTCACTAAGGAGATAGTAGAAAGATCATGTAAGCTAAGGAACAACAGGGAGAATTCAATTTAAATTTGATGAAGAGTCTAGAGAGAATAGAAAAGAATTTGGACAAGGAGAGAGACTCAAGAAAAACAGGGAGTCACCATACTTCTAAGGGAATAAGATCAAGCAATGTTGGTAGAGACCATCATCACTCCCAAGGTCACTCCAAGAGAAGGGCACATAGTAGTTCAAGCCCATATCCTACCAGAGAGCACAGGATAACTAGAGTGGATGAACTGAAGGGAGAAATGAACAATATTTAGCCTCCTACATTTGATGGAGAACATAAGAAGGAGGAAGATGTTGAAATGTGGTTGCTTGGCATGAGGAAATATTTATAACTGCAAATTATTCCTCTCATGAAGAAGGAAGAATTGTGATGTATCAACTGAAAGGAAAAGCATCCATGTGGTGGGATCATCTTGTGCGGGTGCAACACATTAAAGAGAAATATGTCACTTGGAAAGAATTCAAGAGGTATTTCAAGAAGAAATACTTGACTAAAAGATACTATGATAGAAAGATGAAAGAGTTATTTGAACTCAAACTGGGAAGCATGACCATTGATGAATACGAATGAAGATTTTTGGAATTGCTGAAGTATGTTTCTTTAATCAAAGATGAGACTGTCAATATTCAAAGGTATCTAAGTGGATTTCCACCTTCCATTGATGACAAGATACAGTATGATGACCCTAAAAGTATGGAAGAAACTATAAGAAGAGAGAAATGCTTATATGAGTAGCAAAGAGAAAAGCCTACTTTTTGGAAGTCTTGGGATGACCAGAAGAAGTTTAAGAAAGAGTAGAGGCATAAGGGAAACAAACCTCTCTTTTTCAGAAATAGTCCTCAAGGACAGCCATCGTTTAGAGATCCTAGAATGGTTGACATAGGGGAACAAAGGCCAAGGAAGATGCCCATTTAGTGTTGGGGCTGTCAGGGGAACCATAAGTACAAAGATTGTCCCCAAAAAAATGGAAAAGTGAGAGTTGTCCATAATGTTCAACAAGATGAAACAGTGGAATACATGGGAAGTAGAATACCAAGAATCTACGCAACCCTGGAAAACAAGCAAGTTGAATTTCAAACACACATGATTGAAGTGGAAGGCATGATCAACAACCATTCCTTTACTATTTTAATTGATTCAGGGGCTAGTAATAGTTATATAGATCCTAGAGTGGTGGAAATTTTTCGATTGTCGAGAAGAAAACATGAAAAGTCTTGGTTAGTGCAGCTAGCTATAGGAACCAAGAGGAAAGTCATTGAGTTAGTTAAGTCTTGTCCAGTCAACATGAATGGGTCACTGAGCACAAAGGATGAATTGAACATTCTTCCTTTAGGTTCCTATGATTGTCTAGTTGGGATGGACTAGTTGGACTAGCACCATGCCATCCTAGACTGTTGTAACAAGGAATTCACTTGCCTGTATAAGGAAGGAAATTGGAAAACAATCCAAGGAATTCACAGAGTTGTTGCTATTAGAGAAATATCAGCAATATAGTTGAAGAAGTGATACATAAAAGGATGTCAATTATTTGCATCCCATGTGGAGGAAGCATATAAGGATGAATTCTAAAAGATTGAAGATCATGCGGTATGAAAGGAGTTTGAAGATGTATTTTAGGAGGTACTCAGACTACCCCCAAAGAGAGATATTGACTTATCTGTAAACTTGATTCCTGGAGTAGCTCCGGTGTTGAAAGCTCCTTATAGAATGAGTACGCCAAAGATGAAATAACTGCAATTGCAGCTTGAAGGGCTTCTGAAGAAGGGGTATATACACCCAAGTGTGTCACCTTGGGGAGCCCTAGTCCTGTTCATGAAGAAGAAGGATGGGAATTTGATATTGTGCATCAATTTCATACAGTTAAAGAAAGTGATTGTTAAGAACAAGTATCCTCTGCCACAGATCGATGATCTCTTTGACCAGTTGAAGGATGCTAAGATATTTTAGAAAATAGATCTTAGATCAAAATATCACCAGGTAAGAATTAAGGATGGAGACATTAGAAAGATCACCTTAAAAACAAGGTATGGTCATTATGAATTCAAAGTGGTGCCATTTGGGTTGTCAAATGCATCCATTGTTTTTATGTGCCTGATGAATGGTGTATTCAGAGATAATCTGAGCAAGTTTGTCATAGTCTTTTTTTATGACATCCTAGTGTATTCCAAGTCATAGGAAGAGAATGAACAACATCTGAGGATGGTGTTGCAGAAGCTAAGAGAGAACCATTTGTATGTCAAGTTGAGAAAATGCTCGTTTTATAAAAAACTGATCCATTACTTGGGGCATATCATTTCAATGATTGGGATAGTTGTATATCCTGAGAAGATATAAGCCATCAGAGAATGGTCAACGCCTAAAATGTGATAGAAGTTAGATCCTTTATGGGTCTAGATGGTTATTATAGAAGGTTCATTGCAGGATTCTCAAGGATAGCTCACCCTATCACTTCCTTTCAAAGGAAGGAGAAGAAGTTTGAGTGGACAGAAGAATGTGAGAAAATCTTTCAGCGATTGAAGAAATTGTTAAACAGTGCTCCAATCCTGAGGATTGAAGATATGAATGAAGAGTTTGTAGTGTGTACAGACGCATGCAATGAAGGACTAGGAGGAGTCCTCAGTCAAAATGGGTTCGTAATTTGTTATGAATCCACAAAGTTGAAAGATGAAAGGAACTATGCAACTCATGATTTGGAGTTGGTGGCCATTGTTCATGCTCTGAAGAAATGGAGACATTACCTCGTGGGAAGGAATTTTGAACTGAGGACAAACCATAACGATCTGAAGTATTTGTTTGATCAACCAACCTTAAATGCTAGGCAGAGTAGATGGTTGGAATTCCTTTGTGAGTACGACTTTGATATCAAGCATATCAAAGGAAAAGAGAACAAAGTGGTTGATGTCCTCAGCAAGAGAGTACATGAATTACATGCTAAAGCCATTAGCATGTACCAAACTGATATTAAAGGTAGAATTTTGGAGGCTACAAATATAGATTTGCAGTACTGGGATTTGGTAGCAAAGCTACAATAAGGTGAGATGCCACAGAAAGTGGAGAATTATAAATTGGAAACTGACGGAACACTTCTATACAAGAACATAATTTATGTACCTAACGTCCATGAATTGAAACTTATGATTTTGAAATAGATGCATAATGTGCCTTATGATGGGCACCCTAGATATCATAAAACAGTGGAAAAAGTCAAAGGAAATTACTTTTGGCTAGGTATGAAGAAAGATATTGCAGAATACATCGCCAGATGTATGGAGTGCCAGAAGGTTAAAGCTGAGCACAGACACCCAGCAGGGTTGCTACAGCCTTTACCCATTCCTAAGTGAAAGTGGGAAGTGGTGACAATGGATTTCATCATGATATTGCCTAGACCGGAAAGCGGCATGATTCAATCACGGTGGTGGTGGAAAAGCTTACGAAAGCTTCCCATTTTATTTCAATATAGACTACTCACAAGGCAGCTAATGTTGTTGATATTTGTATGAGGGAAATAGCACGATTTCATGGTATTCCCAAGACAATTGTGTTTGAAAGGGACTCAAAATTTACCTCAAAATTTTAGAAAGGGTTATTCCAAGGGTTCGAAACAAATCTGAACTTCAGCACTGCTTATCATCCTGATTCTGATGGACAGAAAGAGAGGGTGAACAAAGTAATAGAAGATATGCTAAGGATGTATGTGATGGATAAACCATCTAAATGGGAAGACTACCTACACTTGGTAGAATTTGGCTACAACAATGGGTATCAAGCATCGTTGAAGGTGAGCCCATTTGAATCACTTTATGGAAAAAAGTGCAATACTCTAGTAAATGGGATAATCCAACTGATAGAGCAGTAGTTGGGCCAGAGTTGCTCAAGGAAATGGAAGAGAAAATGCTAAAAATTAAGCAGAATCTAAAGGCTGCCCAAGACAGGAAAAAATGTTATGATGATAAACACAGAACCCACTGAGAGTTTAAAGTGGGAGATTATGTTTTCCTGAAAGTGAAATCCAATAGAAGTTCCCTGAGGCTGGGAAACTGTTCGAAGTTGGCAGCCAGATTTTGTGGGCCATTTCAAATCCTAGAAAGGATTGGGTCAGTTGCATATATGCTTGCATTACCTGCATCCATGATTGTACATAATGTGTTTCATATTTCATTTCTTAAGAAATATATACCTGGTGCTAATCATGTAATCGATTGGAATGTGATTAGGGTGGAGGAAGAAGGTGTCCTGCAAGTGCATCTTGTGTGCATATTGGACCGAAAAATAAAAGAACTCTAGAATCGAGCCATAGGACTTGTAAAGGTCCAGTGGACCTGGTACGGTCCATAGGAGGCGACATGGGAGCATGAAGATGCTATGCAGGCAAAATACCCACATATTTTTTAATATTTTGAAAATATTTCTTATGCTATGTAAAGAGTTTCACTGAGGACAGTGAAAAAATAAGGGGAGAGGATTGTAACACCCCAAGGATGTGCCCCAGTTATATTATGAATTGTAATCATGTTTTGTAAGATGGTGAGCCGAGTGTTGATAAGATGGTGAGCTTATGTGTTTATTAGGACGAAGAGCCTAAGTGTTCAAGGACATGAGCATGTTTTTGTATATGTAATTATGTAGAACATTAATAAATCTTAAACATTGTTGTGTGCAGACAGACCACGAAGAAATAGTGACGGGGGATTAAGCTTCCACAAGGTGGGTAAGGGAAAAGGGCATGAAAGGTTGGAAAAATGGGCTAAGCTTAGGGACTTAAGTCTTTGAGAATAATAATTTATTATTATTCCAAAGTTGTGTGACAAACATGTTTTTATCCTAAGTCCTGGGAAAGGCACTGTGTGCAAAAAGGGTACGCATGCAGCTCCAGGAAGACAAGTGTCGACCTGGACACATGCAGTTAAAAGCTGAAGCATCAACTGTGTTGGGGGTTCACTTACCATTTTCCATAATCCGTCAATTGGGTAGAGTCTCCATGAGTGCCCTCTGTATACCCTCATGCATTTTTGAAAACGAGAACTGTGAAGCTGACCAATGTATTTCTGCGAATCTCGTAGCCTCTGTATTTGACCTTTGCAATATTCATGCATGCACCTGAGATCCAAAATCCGTGAACCATTATGTGTCTTCTGAGGAACCCGACACCTAAGTAATCACCTTAGTTGTCATGTGTCTTAGCATGGGTTGTTGCCTCCTGCGGTGCCATGCCCATCTCTTGTTGCTACTATCATCCCTGTGTGAATGAGTGTTAAACCATTGCCATTGTCCTCACCTGGTTGGAGCTAAGTCAAGGAGTGTGATAAAGAAGTGGGTTGTCAGGCTCATGGTAGAAGAGGCAAGTTGTCAGTCCTGTCATCAACTCTCTCCAGGTGAGAGAGTCTGTTGGGAAGTGTTTTTCTCCCAGAGAGAGTCTAGCACCAGCTACGAAGCTCTGAGAATTCCTAATCCAACCTGTTGCCAAGACCCAGAGAGGGAGGTGAAGAAACCGATGGGTTGTGCTTGTGAAGGTGTATACTCTTGGGTGGAACAGGAATGTGGGGAATGAGAGTCTATGAGTAGTGGGCATAAGAAGGATATTGGAGAGAATCCTTCTGGTTGTTCTGTGTAGTTTTCCTGTAACCTCAGCCTAGTCTAGGATTCCCTTGCCCTGGGTGGAGCTTGGTCCCAGCTCGAGGGTGACCCACTGTTGAGCGTGATGAGCAGCGTGGTCTAAGGTTGGGAGGTTCATGGAAGGTTTGCACGTAGTTGGTGGAGTTACTTCAGTTTCAAAGATAAGTATCATTATGTGTTTAATTTCAATTAAAATGCATGTCTGTAATGATTTTATGTTTTCATGTATTCTTTTGAATGTATGAATTACTGTTAATTCCATTAATTATGCATGTTAGTAGTAATTATGTGTTTACTCTTTATTGTTTGGTTAAATATGCATATTAAATATAATATATGAGAATGTTCCGTGTAGTAGCATTGCCCAGCAGTGGGGTTGATGGTTGAGGACGTTACATTTCCCCTACAAAATATCAAGTTGCAGATATTTTCATAAATTCTCTGACATAAGTGAAGTTTTACAAACTTAGATCTATGTTATAAGTTCATGAAGTTGTCATTAATGGGATATATTCTCTAATTCCTCCTTCCTTCTCCTATTGTGTCTCCTTTGTAAATAATTCAATCCTAACCCAAGTTGTTCTTAAGTAAGGATGTTACGATATTTGAACACTTAGGATTTAGTTAATATCATATTGTTTTAATGTGTCATTAGGTTAAAGTGTGTTTATTTAGTATGCACTTGTAAAGTAGGTTAAAGTGTGTTTCTTTAGTATGCTAGATGTCCCTAATTTGCGGCAATAGATAATAATATATATCAGCAAGAAAATGATACTATAATCTGCTCAATAAATGTTGAATATCAAGTAGAAAATGCAAGAGAAAAACTAGTGAATGACTATCTAAACTCAAGATGAAAAACCAATACTCTTAGCATAAAATATATGGTTGTTGTAAACACTTGTCTACAGAAAATTATATAATTCTTATGGCCGTAAATTCAATTTATTACAGCAAGAAAATCATGCATTGAAATATCCTCAATCTTTTCCAAAAAGTGCATTGGACCAAAGAGAACAAGTGTGCAAACTTTGAGCAAAATCCAATGGTTGATAAGAAAGTTATTCAAGTAAGTAAGTCAGATTTTGTGCAGCCCTAATGACTGAATATGAATTTTTGTAACAACATCAATAAGTATCCCCTAGATGGGGATGCCCTAGTGGTTGTGAGGTTCCCAAGGCACAAGGAAAACAATCCACTTTTCAAGAAGTAAAAATGACCGAAAATCATGTTTCCCAATGCAATATTTTATTTCTCCAATGCAACAAATCAATGACTAGTTCCTTTACTATTGGGTTAATGGAGTCAAAAGGAGATTATATAAGCTACCTCCTTGAGCTACCTCCTCAGGGGTGTAATCCCTTTTACTTGCCAAGGAAAGTTTCTCTAAGTTAGGGTTTAAGCTAAGAGGGTGTATGCCCTTATACTTCTCTTAGCAAACCCTTAATCAATGAGATGAAGAAAATAAAAAATAAAATGATGGAGACTATGGTGCGAGTGTATTCCCTTATACTTCCCACCTAGCTCATAGCATAGCAATACTTTACTTCAATAAAATGATACCAAGAGAGTAAAAACCATACCAAGATCAAGAGAAATGCTAAGACAATTCACCACAAGATCTAGAAAGCATCATCCAAAGCTAGCGCTAGGCCTTCCTCCATCAACCATTCATAAAATAGCCATAAACAAGCGCACAAGAGATAAAATATCCAAGAGGGCCGAAAATTTCATACCAAGTCTCTCACAAGAGGGAGAGTTATGTTTTAAAATGTGATCTTATGATCTCTATTTATACTAAATGTAGCTACAATAGTTTGTCCACAAAATAAGGAGTAAACCAAAATATGAGGGGTCAAAAACCCTAATCATTCCCCTGTAACAAAGTAATATTAAACAATTCACTTAAAATTTCACTTTTTGCACAGATTAAACCCTAATTTAGGGGGACGTCACCCCTTTAGGGAACATTTTTCCACTTTCAGGAAGTTGTTGGTGTTGGAGAAGCATGGATGGGCCTCCAAAAGCCATGTGTCAAGCATCTAGGCACTCATATCATGGTGACAACCCTTCTTCTCCTCAAACATCCATGTTTTAAAGAGTGGCACTTCACCACTATGCCCTAGCCCCCAAGATCATGACGTCAAGCTCAAAAGTGGAACATTTTTTCCCTCCTGGGAAAATCGTTTGGAAAGTAGTGGGTGGGCTATGTTGTCCAAGTCATCATCAAGGTCATCCAAGTATAATATCTCTCATCTAGAATGTGGGCCCTTGGCATCCAACCTGTGGGCTTGTATCCCCATGGAATCCCAGTCTAGGATTTTTCTCCCAAAAATGTCCACCAGCTAGGTCCTGCAAAGACAAATGAGCACGCCCTCCAAGGATCTCAAGTCATAACATCATGATAAGTGAATCAAATCAATAAATACTCCATCTAATAATGTGCATCAAGTATCACTATGTCAAACAATTAACAACTCAAAGACACTATGCAACTTGTCAAGCTTAAATATGGGAGGGTTGATGAGGTGTCCTATTGAGTAGATCTTGCCCTAGGTCAAGGAGATATTCCAAGAGGTCCCTCTCTAATCTATGTAAATTGTATGAGGTGGTTGGGGCCAAGACTCAATGGGAATATGGATCATGACATACTAGGGGTCGTAGTGTCTCTTTCATGGGTGCCTTTGTAGAGGGTATGTGGCACCTTCATCCGCAATGCACTCTTTCCAATCCCATCAATTTCATTTTATCTTTATTTCTTCATATTTTATTTCATAATAGCATAAGGAGAGATTGAAGGTCACTTCCCTAGCATGGTGACCAAGTGATGGAAATGTCACCCACAAATGCCTAATGGAAATGATAAGTTTGGCTTGTGATGAGACCCCCTTTCTCTCAACCATGCAACTGAGAGCCATTTCCCTGGTTTGGTGACCAAATGATGAAAATTCCATACCACTAGATATTTATGGACGTGATAGGTTGGCTCATGATGAGACCTCCTATCCTATTGTGGGTCCCCTTTATTCAAATATAAGTGTTTTGTTTCTTTCTTGGGTGATCCTTGGGAAAAGTATATGGAAGTCTTATATAAGTATTTTATCTTTTACCTAACACCAACCCCTCTAGTCCTTTATCCCCTTCTTCCCATAGAATGAGGGACAACCCCTTCTTGGGTCAATATACCCTAAAATCCCAAGAGAAAAGGAAATGGAGGGGAATAATGATGGAAAGTGGTAAGTATGGTTGGGCATGACATGATGGCTCATTAACATAGTTCCCAATAGCAAACCCATCCCCAAGGAAAACCACAGTGTCAACCACCAAGGTGAAGTAGGGAAAAAGGCATAATGTCCAAGCACATATCCTGAAATCTAGAGAAATCTAAGATATAACATAATCAAATGTATTAAATATTGAAATGATTCTCACCATAATATTGAATTGTACCTCATGTAGCAAGGCTCACTTCCTTTCGAAATCCAACTGATGTTGTGAATTCCATCTGTAAAATTGTGACCATATGTGGTGGTGAGTGGTTTTTCCATCTGTGCAAAGGGTATTGTTGGTCATGTAGTCTCTCAACACTCCATATCTGCAACCTAAAACCTGACGGCCTCGATAAATAATCTCCTTGGTTATCCACAAAATGGGGATAACATATGCCTTCTACTTGGAGACATGTGCTCACCAAAGAGTGCATGAGAACCACAACATCTCCTAGTAGACCTGTGCCTACAAGGAAACATCAAATTGTCAAGTGAAAAATGGCCTACTCATCCTTTCTCTCATATGATCAAAACCAACTAAGATAGAAAAAGAAAATTTTGACATCTTTTCAAAAAATTCTAAACTAAGCATGAAATCAATATGCAAGTAGAGTAAAATGAAAATGAAATTCATATAAACTAGTATCAGTAACCAAGATGCAAATGGAGGGAATCAAAATGACTTACCTACTTACTTGGGGCACAGGCCCTGAAGAATTCATGTGACCTAGATGTGAGGAGAAGATACCCATCTACTGGTAATGGCATCTTTCTCCCATTTAATGTTGTCAGATAATAGGTTTCTTTGTTAGACCTCTTCTTGGTGATGTAAGGGCCAAAGCATGGATTTCTATCTTTATGTTCATATCTGGGTTTTCCCTTTCTTTTTTCCCACATGATCACAAGACTTCCTTCATCTAAATCGATGTAAGTTGTATTCTCATTGTATGGAGGCTCTGTCTAGACTGTATCTTTGATGAATTCTTCATCTTTCTCATCTTCTTTCTTCAGAATTTGGATACACCCTGGCTCCTTCCCATGGTATTTCGAAAGTTTGTATCTGTAATTTATCTATCCATGAGAGAAGTGTGTCTATGGAGTCTTCCTACATAAAAGGTATCTCAGATGGATCATACTCAATGGTCTGTGGGAGTACATCATAATCACATTTGCTGGCATAATTAGGACCATCAGGATCCTTCACGTGTCTATCATCTTTCTCTCAATTGTATAGTATATGAAAAGTTCCATACCCCATAGGAATGTGTCCATGGGTGAGATCCATGCTAAGGAAACCCCCAAGAGCAGTATACCAGCTCCTAGATAAAAGCATCCCCCAAGCATCTAGAACGTCGATCACTACTATGTCCATGAGAATGTTGATATGTGGAAAATCAATCAAGAAAATATCAACGTCCTCACAAACCCCAAGGACTTTGAACTTTCTAGAATCAATACCACATACATTTCCATAAGGTTGGGTTGTCTTCAAACCAAGTTGTTTCATTACCTTCAATGATACAATATTTGTAGAGGCCCCTAAATCAAGCATGCAGTTGTTCAAATGGAGGTCATTCACACCTAATGATATATAGAAAGGAGGGTTATTTCCCCTTGGCCGATCAAGATACATAATGTTTAAAATGATGGGAGGATCCTCCTTCTCAACTGGCACCTGTAATATTTTCAAAATTTCCCTCTTTACAGAAGGGATCTTACACATCTCCATCATTGGAACTGTCATATTTAATTTTCCAAACATGTTTGCAACATCTATATTTAACTAAATGCCATCTGGAGGAGTTGGCTTAGGAAGAAACTCACATACTAATGATGGAAGTGGTGGAGCCACCTTTTCTGTTGTTGGAAGAGGAGTATCATGCTTTAATGGAGGGGATGAAGCATTTTTTTCTTTTCTAGATTAGAATTTCCCTACTCCTTAATTTCTTCTTCTAATCATATCTAAGTTTATTTAAGGCCCGAATTCTCCCCTCTCTTTCTTCTATTCTTCTGGCTTCATTGATCTGTTATTGAGTAACTTATTCATTGTTGATATTGAAAATCACGAAGTTTATATTGTCAGGATAATCTTCATCTTGTTGGGGTAATTCATATTCCTTGTGGGGCTCCTAGCATGAGAGACACCAATATTCTATATCAACTGTCCCAACAAGTTTCAAAGTATATGGGGCCTTTGCCTCCTGTTGAGGTCTTGGTTTCCAACTAGTGGCATCTATATGATCTTTGGAAAACTGAGTTTTGGGAGAAAATTGATTTCTTTCCACTATAGTCATATGGTCCATAATCTGATTCTAGACCTGAACAAACTTAGTATTCATCTGGTCTATCTTCTAAGTCAGGAGAGAAATCAGATCAGGAACATTGTTGTTGAAAACCCTCATCCTTGATTTTGTCTTGATGTGAGGATACTAGAAAGGTTCTATCTTTTAATCAAGGTGATTCTATTCAATGTCGATACTAAATTCTTTATCTTCTTCCAATGATGTGGGATTTTTATATTTAAGAATGTATTAGAACTTCCCTTCAAAGCAATTCATGCAAAGGAGACGAATTGTTGATGTTGTAGGATGGTAATATGTTTGAATTTGATTGTACAACCTGTCAAATTTTGAAATGAATTCCCTTACCATTTCATTCTCCTTTTTCTTTATTTCATTGAACTGAGTCCCAAGTGCCCCACCATATGATTTTTTTGACAATATGCTTTTAAATAAGGTGGAAAATGCATCATAGGTCGTGATATGATTACCAGGGAGTCCCTTGAACCAATCAAGGGATTCCTTATTTAATGATGAGGAAAATAGTCTCATGGCCACATATTCATGATAAATACTTGCATTGTCCATATCTTGTCCCATGACATAAATGTGGTCTTCAACAGTTATGACATTGTTTCCTACAAAGTTTGCAAACCAATTGTTGACATCTATTGGCATCTGGTTAGGGTAACCTTGGATATTGGTCATGTTAAGGGGTTTGTAGAGGTGTCTTTCCCAAGGGCGAGCCTTTGGAGAAAGGGGAAAGGATATATGAAAAAGGGTTTTATCAATGAGAGACTTACGAGGAGGCCTTATTTGGTAAACCTTAGAAGGCTTGAACCTCCCAAGGTAAAAGGTTTGGAGAAATAATGTTTCTGGGAAGGTGGAGTCACCAGGTAAGCTAAGGGAAAGGATTTGGGATATGTTACCAAAGTTTCATTAGGGTACGAAGAGGATTCAAAATCCTCCCCAGAAACGACACCAAAATATTATAGCATAATTTTTAGGTTGGTGAAATCCCAACCCAACCACAAGGAAAGTTCTACAACTTTGGAATCCTACACCAATTTAACCTCGATGTAGATCTCGCACTTCAAGGGTGACTAGGTCACTCTAGGGAGGCAATATCGGTGACCCTAGGGGGATTGAGATGAATATGAATATGAATGGAAGTGAATCCCCTATAGGTAAATTCTAAGTGGAGTGAAAGGTGGGAAGAGGTTCCTTGTAAGTCGAGTGATTGTCTCCCCACATGTATAATACTTCTCAAGATGATTGTACCTACCCGAGACACAAGAAAAGCACTATGCAACAATATATGTTAGCTGGATCAGAAATTTAAGCTTGTTGTACCTAATTTGCAGCAATATATAACAATATATATCAACAATAAAATGATACTATAAGCTTCTCAATAAATGTTGAATATCAAGTAGAAAATGAAAGAGAAAAACTATTGAATGACTAGATAAACTCAAGATGAAAAACCAATGCTCTTAGCATAAAAGATAAGGTTGTTGTAAACACTTGTCTGCAGCAAGAGGGAATCAATATCAACATTTTTATTGA
>JASDQU010509773.1:44602-55875 GCA_032191745.1 Picea mariana
AGGTAAGATCCATTGTCTCCAATCAACATCTTCCCTGAGCTACTCTTTGTATTCAACATTCCAAATGTAATTAATATCATCTCATCTACATCACCCACATGCAGTTATCATGAGATAACATAAAATAATTCATTTAGGAACTCAAACTTAGTTCAAAGGGAATTCAACTTTTCTCCAAAACATGAAATTATATTTCATAATTCTTCTTGGTTGTTTCCATATTAGGAATGAATTTTTCCTTGTGGTTTTCCACAAGCACCAAACTGCATACCATTTTTCCTGCAATGCTTCATCTTGCATACAACCAACAAATTGTCAGTATTTCATGTACATCATAATTCAATTGCAATATGTACAAAACCTTTTGTAGTGATCTTAGAATTGCCTGCACCTAGCAATTCAATCACAATTACTAATTTTTTTTATTAATATAGAATGACTCATCATTCTATGCATATGCATGTTCATAATTAATATCTGTAAGTTCATTACTTCTTTTTCTGAACAAGAAATTTTCTGTAGTCAATTCTTACATGACTACTTGAATTGCAAATTTCCTGTTGCAATGTCTAACCACTCCTGGAATGTCCTCAACTTCATGAGTTAACAACATTTCAGCTGTCAGTAACAATTATTTCCATGCAATAATATATATGCATGTACTTACAAAACATATTCAACAAATGCATTAAGTAACCAATTCTATCACTCACTATGCATATTTTTTCAATGCACCTTGCATTGAATTACATAATGCTCTTTATCTCAGTTATGTATCTCACCATCCATAAGTTGGAATTATGGCCAATGTCTTGACACATTCCCCACACACTTCCTATTCTCTTCCCAATTAATTGGATTCCTTCCTTTTCGACCCGAACATTACACCAAGAATATAATTCTGTGGTATTCATTAGTGTTAGCAAAAAGGTTGCAGTCCAAGTTTTATTTAAAGGTAGGAAGATTTTGGTACTTTTGTGGTTCATAATATTTCCATATCCATACTTTTCATATCCAACAATGTCATGGTCTCATACATGACTAGCTTTACTGGCATTCATTCCTATAACAAGTTCTTATCTTTTATTTCTTGGGTTATTACCCCATAACCAAATTAACATGACACTCTACTATGTCAGTGTGTGCATTCAAAAGCTAAAAATATTTGATAACTATAACAAGCCTCTAGTATTTACCACATCTAATGGTATCTTATTCATGTTAATGCATTCAAATATTGCCATCCTGTGTGTCATAAAAATTCAATAGGGGAAAATTCTTACCTAAATTTCCCTTTGGAAATTATGAAACATAATTTCAAAATAGAATAGTTACCTGCATAGCTTCCATTACAAATTTGATGTTACCTGCTTAGTTGATGAAAATAGAAGATTTCCTTCTTCTTTTATCAGACTTAAAACCAACAGTTCAGATTTTTGTTGCTTCCTTCCATATGCAACAACATTACAAACAACACTTGCAAACATGCAAGCATTCTTTCCTTTGGTTGTCCCAACAAGCCATAACATACTTGCTTCCACATAAATTGTAGCAACTTCTTTCTCCTTGCAAAAATTTTCCTTGTTGATCCCATGGGTCTTCAATTCTTCCTGGATTCTTGAATCTTCTTGTGCTCTCATTCTAGTAACTGTACATGATTATTTCTATCCTAAGCACTTTCCAGCCAATCACCTTTGGCTTCCATTTCCATTTACATCCAATACTCAACTGATATTAACCTTCAAATTTCATTTATTCTCTGGATCCTACTATCCTAACTCATATTTGGATGAATTATAATTCTATTCATGTTCTCTGACTAACCTTGGTTAGTTAACACCAACTTCTTTCTTGAAGCAATCTTATTTAGCCTGCTGACATGCATATTCAAATTTTGTCATGCCATATTTGATGAAATTCATTCCATGCTTCCACTATGCATTCTGATAGCAATGATGGAGGTGATATCTCCAACTATGGGACTACTCCTTGGAGATGTCACATCTTATCTCCAAACTCTTTCATATTCCATAAAACCTTCCTTCCTTATTCCCATTCTTTGCATCTCCATATGAACTTATGGCTCATGCATGATCATGTATCGCAGATGGCTGAATACCTGGAATCCTCTTTCCAAGACCTTTTCAGTGATTCCCTCCTTGCTCAATTTAGAATCCTAAGCATAAAGTTATAATTGTTTGCACAATGGTGATTTTTGGAAGGTGATATTTNTGGCTCTTGGATCCTTGTTGGATCCTCTCTTCAGGTTTATATACCTTCTTTACTTTTTTTGATGCAGGCATGTTCAATCATGGACCCCACGGGCTCTATCTCTAAGCCCTTCTCTATTCTAAAAAAAACAATTTCTGGGCACTAGCCCTCTTTCTTCAGCCCCCAATCTCATGTGACAATTGGATGTGACCAAGCGCCAGTTTGATAGGTGCTTATCTGGAGCTTCGGGACCTTGGGGATTTGAAACTTCGGAGGTTTCCATTTCCACACATCACAAACATCACAAAACATTGAAAACTAGTGAATTCACGGAGGACAGTGGATCTATGGTCCACATTCTCTATTCAGATCTATGGTGGACAAGAACTTTGGGACTTTGGGCTTCAATTGTTTCCAAATAACATCACAACAAATATCCTAGAGTGCCACATTGGTGAACTCGCGAAGTGGGGTGGATCAACGGTCCTCGGCTTCCCAACATCCAATGACTGATATTTACTATGGAACTCTGGGCTTTAGGGTTTCTAGACAGTCCATACTCTTAATCTTTCTGAAGTGCCAAGTCTCTGGACTGCTTCATCTATTTCCAAGTGTCATTTCCTGATAAATGGTCGAGATTAAATCTGTCCCTTTGGTCTTCGGGAATTCAGAGCTTCGGGTTCCAAGAATTTGGAGGATTTCACATCTACACACCCCAAAACTCCCGAACTACAAATATTCAAATACTTCCATGTCACTTCCGAGGCGTCATCATGTTACGTTACTTTAGTGCTACGAAACTTCAGGTATTTCTTCCTCCCATTCCATCGTGAACCATTTATTCTGGAGTTTCAAATTTTCGGACATTGGGATTTGATGCCATGCGTCCCCTGTGACCATCAGGGGACCCACTAACCATGCTCAAGAAGAGTGCCATGTGGTGGAATAATAGAAGAGGACACGAGGCCCAATATGATGGGTGACACATGTCACGTTCTAACTGGCGTTTCTATCTTCCAAAGGTTCTTAACTCATTGACACGTGGCACAGACACCATGTGTCCACATCATCACTGGTGACATCAACAGGCTACGTCACTTCAGGACTTCGAGATTCAAAATATTTTACACTTGCATACTCCAATTATCTCAAATGTCGAACTCTCGAACTTATTTACTTTTTGGGTTCTGCATGGTACAAATGTTAAAAATTAAGGTAGTGGCACATGGCATGCCTAGGAAGGGTCCACATCACCGCTGGTTATGTCATCAGGCCATGCCACTTATGTTCTTCAACTTCGGGACTTCAAGATTCGAGATGTTTCACGCTAGCACACTCCAATTCTCTCGAACGCCGAACTCCCAAACAAGTTGATCTTCTGACACATGTCCCTTTTGATGGACGATACATATCAAATTTGGACTTCGGGACTTTAGGATTTTTCACCTTAGAATACTTTATTTCTCTCGAACATCGAACTCCTGAATATGTTGATCTTTTGACACATGCCCCTTTTTGATGAACGGTCTGGATTAACTCCAGACTTCGGGACTTCAGGCTTTAGGAGTTTTCACACTAGCATACTTTGTTTCTCCTGAATGTCGAACTCCCGAACTGTTGTGATATCTATGGCTCACAATCACTTGCACGTAGATATGATGACCAATTTCTATTTTTCACCACTGTGCCTTACCACTTTCTCATGGCCTGATCTAATGGTTATGATCTGTCTTTGGTCGATCCAACAGTCAAGCACTTCTCCTTGGATCTATGGTGTAGATCCACTCCAGGACTTCGAAGCTTCGACACTTCGGCCCCTTTGGCTCTCTAACTCATAAAGTTCTTTGAATTTACAAATTCTGAAGGACTTGGAGGTTAACTCTCATGCACCTTTTTCTATATCTGAGGACTGGAAAATGTTGGCCTTTCCCCTGCACTAATATTACGACCCAACTTTGAAATTTGTGGTTCCAAACCCACAGTTACTGCACTCTCTTTTCTCTGCTGTCTTTCTTGAACCACTATACATAAGCTTACAAACACGACCAAGGTGTTCTCTTGGCACTCTAGGATGCTCTAAAATTCAAATTTTGTCCCTGTCGACAACAATTTGCTCTGAGATTTTGATTCCATAACCTCTTATACTACCCAATTCAGGCCTAGTGTCAAAAACTAGTCTATGAACTTCAATTTTGTCCATTTCAACAACAATTCCTTTTCGAAACCTTTTCTTCAACTTCCACTTTCCTGGCGCATCCAGGCTCAGTGTTGAAACCATGGCTCTGATACCAATTTGTAACGTCCCCATCGCCCAACTAGCTGGACAACATCACTTTAGAAACATCTCCTGCTTTGATACCAATTTGTAACATCCTCGGCCACTCGGGTCAGCCCATGCTACTCCAGATAATGCTCTGATACCAATTTATAACATACCCATCCTTAACCTGGTGGGATATCCTACACGGAGATACTTGTGGAAACATCATACACCTGCAGGCCACCTAGACAAGGGAATGCTAACAATTATCATCTGCATATATATATATATATATATATATATAACATAAATAGGCAACATATTCTGTTAACACACATATTAATGTAGAAATAACAATAATCCTACACATACAACATATACATGAATTACTCATCAATTATAACACATATACAAATACACATCATGTAAATGAACATATAAGTGGTACTTATATTTTAATAGAAGTCCACCAACTACGTGTAGACATTCCACGAACCTACTAGCCATAGGCCACACTGCTCATCACTCTCAGCAGGGGGTCACCCTCGAGATGGGACTAAACTCCATCGAGAAAGGGATTTCTAGGCTAGGAAAGGACAATAGGAAGTTACACCAGTCTACAGGAAGGATTTCCTCCAAGGAGCCACTTACACCCACAAATCACAGACTCTCATTCCCCACATGCCTGTCCCACCCCAGGAGTGTACACCTTCACTATCCAACAGTCCATCGGCTGCTACACCTCCCTTTCCTTGGGCTTCAACAACATGACAGATTAGGAATTATTAGAGCTCTGCAACTGCTATTGGACTTTCTCCAGGAGAAATCACTTCCTCAACACACTCTCTCACTTAAAGCGAGTTTCTCACAAGCCTGTCAACTTGTTTCTTCTATCCATGGGAATGACAACCCGCTTCTTCACTCCCGCTTCTCAACACACCAACATGGTTATGAAAGCAATAGAAACTGGATGATAATGACAGAACAATATGTAGGAAAGTCGTAGGTTACAGGTTCCACAAGGGTAACCATTCAGGCATGTAGCATAGGTTCGAGTGTCTTAGAATTTGACAATGGTGGAATGTCTCACTACATACTTGCTCAGTGCATTAGTGATTCATGGTAAGGGATGGCTAGCCTGGTTCGAATGGTGAGAATAGTGAGAATCCCCCCCTAAATCTACATGCATCTTGGATGAGACTTGGCTCTCCAGGAACACGTTCCTATACACTTGGAACTCTTCTCCCTCCCTAAAGGAACTTAGAATAAATTAATATCCTCTCTACAACCTTTAGAATAATAATTATATATTATTCTCTTGGGTTTAAGATATTAAACTTAGCCCTTTTCCCCCAATCTCTCATCCCCCTCCCTTACCCAGCCTAGTGGAGCTTAGTCTCCCATACTCTTGCTTCTTGGTTGGTCTACACGCAACGATGTATAATTTTTATTAATTATCTGCATAATTACATATACAAAATAGGCTCCTGGCCTTGACATCCTAGGATCTCTAGCCTAATCATCACATAATCCTCCTAGATTATTATAACTCGACTCACCAGCCTAACAAACATGTTTACAGTTCATAATTACAACTGGGGCTCTGTCAGTGGATATTACAGCCTATGAAGGGGAGGTCTCAAAATCCATCTCATGGTATGATTTCCTTCCTCATGTTTTTTTTTTTTCTGTTTCCCTACTATCTTTTCCTTCTCATAGAACAACCCTAATGGCCTATGAAGGAGAAGACTCAAAATCCATTAGATGGGAGTCCAATTCCTTGTTCTGATATCCCACTTTGAAAGAGAAAGGTTTCCATGGAACATAACTATTAAAAGAATAGTTTGAATTAGGATGTCAACTTTGCATCATACCCATGGTAAATATCATCATAAATTCCAAGTGAAGATAATATACCTACTTAACTATCATTGTAATATTCATAAATACTTCCATTTCCTTTCCTCATACAACCACGATTCTATATGTACCAAAATGTGACCAATGAGGGTGGATAAGATTAAAATTATTGTCTAGAGGATAAGCCATTATGGCCTTCATTTTACTCAACTATATCCCTTCATACTGTTCACACTAGGAAGAAATTACCTCCACCCTTAGACACCTATCAACTTCATGATTTCCCATCCCTATCACCCAATATGAGGGATCTTTATGTTGTTTTTTAATACAAGGGTGGTCCTCTTTGATTTTTCAAGAATCCATTTTCCCCACTTCATATTGTACTCTCTATGCTCTCTCTTAGGCCCTTCATTGTCCAGTACATCTTCTAACCCATTGTATTTTCACCTCACATGGTATGGGATTAAGGACACATTATCCTTGCTCCATATTCTATGTTCTTGAGTCTAGCCAATAGTCTCCAATTTGTTGACACCTTTTTTGGCTCAGTACCATTCTATATCATTGTCAATGAATTCATCAATATTTAGGAATCTCCTTCCACTATCGGGTTACAATAAATATTACTTCCAATGATACTTAATCCTCTTTTCATGTTGCTAGCTCTTCTCCATTATTGTTGTCATGTCCATAGAACTGTCAAATATCCTTAGAATATTTCCAAAATTATCCTTAAACACTCCAATTCCACCAAGAGTTGGGTTTCCTTTCAAAGCCCCATCAAAGTTTAGTTTAATAAACCCTATAGGGGGCATGTCCCACTTCTTTCAAACCTTAGGCATGGGTTAAATTGGTTTAGGATCCTTGGAAATATCTTCCAAGTTAATGTCCCAAGCTATTATGATATGTTTCTCTTTTATTTGACATTTCCAATACACTTCTTTCCAAATTGTAGCTTATATTGATTTCATATTGATTCCTTCATGTGTCTTTGTAAATATATCCATATGTTCTTAGTCTTTTGAAGATTTCATTTGAATATTCTTCTATTGCATTCTTTTAATATTGTCCAGAGAAGAAACCATTTTAATAGTGTCCTCCAATACTCTAGGGTTTTCAAAAGACAATTCTTGGATTGATAAAACTACCTAAAGGTTTCATCTCCTCAATCCCACAAAGTTTGACACTACTTACAAGGGTTGAAGAGATGTTATATTATTCCCTCTTCCTACCTACACATTTAACAAATAGATGGTCCTTTAAAGCCCCTTATTGTTAGGTTATCCTAGGTGAGATCTTCTCTTCTCACAATTAACCAAAGAAAAGTGGATATTTTCAGCCAGATCACTCGGTTCTAATTTTTTTCCATGCATTAGGTTTGTCCATCTCTATGTGCTTCACCCCTATCATTTATGATTCCCTTAGAATTTAGCTTCCACTTCCTTTCTACCTCTATCTCAAGATTTTTGGTCCATATCTAAACCATATTCTTGTGTTTCTAACTAGTACATTTGGCGTCAAAATTTGATGTTTGAACCAACATTTGTTTGAAGAAAAAGGATTAATATAAAAAATCAATGAAAAATGTGAAATATATTTTTTTTTTCAAATTTTACCCCCCAAAATTTCACTTAAGTGATAGTGTGCATTTTCTGTTGCTTAAAATATGTTATAGACATCACACTTCCATGTCTCACAATTCTATTTCCAAATAAAACTTGTGTCAATACACTGTCACTTATGAAATGTTTAATGTTTTTTTTTAATCAACTATTATTTTATAATTTTGATGCATTTGTTGATAAAATAAATTTCCATGTTTTTCAAAGGACAACCATACAACAAAAAACAAATAATAATTTTGAAGAGTTTGGATTGGGTGGCATAATACTACAAGTAAAATTTTCTACTCATAATCTAAATTTTTCTTGGTTTAAATTTGGTAATACCATTTGAGTTATCTATTTGCAAAATTCTTTGAATGCATTCTTATTGTACTAATGAATGGGTTGAATATTTGTTGAAATGTAAAGCAATGTCAACTAGCCCTAACTCACGTGTTGGTGCATTTGACCGGTTGGCTTATATACCAACTATAATAAATGAAACCTTTTCTCTCACCATGGATGTTAATCTTGATGAATTAAACTATTTGTGCATGAAATAAATCATGAGAAGCCATCTCAAAATCACTTCAAACTTTATAATATTGCTGATGGGAAATGTGATTTCCCTTGTACAAAATCAAAAGGCACCAAGAGAAGAAGAATTAATAGGACAATAGCTAGGAAACATTGCTTAGCGAATGGGAACTTGGAAGGGGGAACCCAATATCACCCCTTGGTAAGATAGTGGAAACATGTTTAATAATGGGAACCCAATATCCTGATGATTTATATTTATTTATTTTTAATTACAAAGTTAAAGGAACCTATGGTCAAATTTAATAATGCTACAATATGTAATAGAGATGGTGAATGTGATACAATTGAAGCTAATTATATGGAAGAACATGGCATTGATATTATTGGGAGTGAAGAGATAAATATGTTGATGCATGACATTTTTGTTTCCGTGGATGGGAATGCGCCCATGGATTAGATATATGAAGATATTCATGATGTACCTCTTATTGATAAGACACAAAAATGTGTATACAGAGGTTGAAAGACAATTCTTCTCTCTATTATTTTGTTGTCGGTGAACTTGAAGGCATTGAACAATATTTCAAACACATGTATAACATAAATCCTAAGGTTTTAAAGATAATTCCACATATAAATACATTTTTTCCCCCTTTTTTCTATGATTCTATTATATAGGACCTTAATATCCACTATTTAGTATATTAATTTATTTTTCCTTGTAGATTGTCGTGTGATATTATGTTATCATCGTCAAATTCTTTACCTCACACGTACTGAGAATTATGTGGCATTATGAAATTTAGAGGAATGGAGCATCACACGATTGTTGTATGTCCTAATGGTAATATGGTATATTATGTACAACATGCAAGGTCGATGTAAGCTAATTATGGTCTCTCGGGATGCATTAGTGGCAATGCAAACATGGGAAAATATAATCTGTTAACTTGGAGGGGTTATTTGATGTACTTTCACAATGAATTTAAATATGGTATAGGAAGATGAAACGTAAGAAATGGAATTGTATTTCCAAATATATAATTTTTATTTGTATAATTTGTGTAAGACTATCTGAAATTTGATTTTTTCTAACAGTGGTATGTTATTTTTCATGCAAAATATAATGCACATATTTCGGTTATTGCATGTGTTGACTACCTCAATGATGAAATTTACTTAAAAGAATTTGTACCATTGTAAAGAACACATTTTCTTGTGAATGGACATTTAAAAAAAAAATTAATGTTAATTTTGTATTTTTTTTTTAAATTATGAAAGTCATTATGTCCCTGATATTACAAATCCTTGTGTTAGTTCAAGGTACAAGGGTCTAAAAATAATAATAATAATAATAATAATAATATTTACTTTTAGATTGAAGATCTCATTATGTACTAGTGTCTCTTATAACTTATTTTAAAAATGGTTAAGGAGATAAAAAGTTATAGCGGGAATAAGAGATATGTATTTTAAGATTGATACATGTCAAGAAATATATATATTAAAAATAGTATATATATATTTAAATTGTATACTTGGAATATTTATTGTAAACTCTATATGTGTGTATAGTTGCATTGACAATGGATTTGTTTAGTCTAGACATAAGTAACATTAAAAATAAATATAATGAGAGGCATTAAAAAAATTGAAGTTTTGATGTATTTGCATCCCAAACTACTAGGTTTGTCATTCCAAACATAAATACGAAGCAACCAAGTAAGAAAACATGTATTTAAATTTGTTAATCCCACCAAAACAAAATTGAATGAAATGTATTTGCATGTGTGAAGAAGCATGTGTGCATTCTTCAAATTCTACACACGTTCTTAAAAGTATGTGGAGAATCTTAAAATTGTGTGTGTATTCTTAGAAGAATGTGTGTGTTCCTAATAATGTGCATGGACTTTTGTGACTAAATTATTTTACCCAATGTATATCATTCACCTCCAAGTGGGGATATCAATGAAATTATGAGGATTAGAGCATCAAGTATGGGTCATAGGGTCATTGGCATGGTAAGGGAAGGAAACTCATGCCTTAGGTTGTAGAGGTTTCTTCTAAGTATCAAGATCCCAAACCAACACCTCAAACCACCACACTTAACCTCCCAGTGATATCGTTGGCCTATGAATGGGGATATTAATGAAATTAGGAAAGTTTCAACACTAGGTATTAGTGTTAGTACCTTGGACATGGTTTGTAAAGGAATCCAATGAACTAGGTCACACAAGAAGTTTCTAAACATATAGGTGAAGAACATTGACTGAAACTATCACATATGACATTTTGACAACATCCTTGTCTTCCAAGTAGGGATACAAGCATTGTTAGAATATTTTGAGCACTTGTTATGAGTCTTGAGGCCATTGACATGGTAATTAGAGGAAACATGGTGATTGGACCCTAAAGTAATATTTTTGAAATATATGGCTATAAAAAACACCTTGAACCATCGCACAAGCCCTATCAAGGTTATCCCTTCCTTTGACTAGGGATATGGGTACCATTAAGGGAATTCTTATAACAGGTAGAAGACTCTTTGGGCCTTAAACATATTTGAAGGAGGAAACCTAGGCCTTACACCACAAAGGAAAATTATAAGCATCAAGGAAAAAGAATGAGACCTTGATCCACTACATGTGACCTCTTAAGCATATCCTTACCCTATAAGTGGTGATATTAACGATATTATGAATTTTTTTAGAACTAGGTCTGGATCTTAGGGTTCCAAATATTGTCAAGGGGAGAAACCTAAGTCATAGGCCATAAATGAATATTGAAGGAATTAA
>JASDQU010509774.1:5490-17053 GCA_032191745.1 Picea mariana
TTAGGATCTGCGGGAAGTAAGAAGTGTAGAGTTCTCTGCATAAGAGATGATCCTTCCACACAACCTTGAAAATGACAAAGTATGGAGAGTAAGGAGAGCAAGGAAAATGACTAAGTATGGGGTATGGAGAGTAACAAAATGACTAAGTATGGGATAGTAGTATAGAAAGGAGTGAGGTCATTTAGCATAAAACTTACTAAGTGTTCAATGTGGAGTAAAACTTAGTAAAAATATAATAAAATGTGGACAAATGTGCACAGGTTAGGATGTGCGGGAATGAGTGTAAAGTGTGCAGAGGTTAGGATGTGCGGGAAGGTGTAAAGTGTGCATAGGTTAGAATGTGTTGGAAGTAAGGTGAAAAATGAATTAAACAATGTACAAAGAGAATTATATGATAGAGCACACCATGTTCATGCTCAAGGCCGAGATATACCTGATGTCATGATCCATATTCAAACATGAGAACTTGTCTATCTACAGGCTCAATTATAGTGTGATAAAGTAATCCACTGATAGTCCTCTCTAGAGGAAATCCCTACAAAAAAATTATCTTCACCCCTAAATCCCTTAAAGAAATGGATTTTGGCTAGAGATAATGGAAACACACAACTCACAATACTCTCAAGGATATTACACATGAGGTAACAGTCTCTACTTCACTGTGGTAGGTTATAGAGAATATGTCAAATAATTACCATTTACTCTCTTTTGGACCAAGAGACTTTTTCTTTCCACTAGTATAGGTATTTAATTACTTGGATGATATATTAGCAGAAGTAGAAAATATATCAACTCTCTATATGAAATTAATGAAGAAACCATCCAAAAGTTTATTGTGGCTCCTACCAAGGACACAACATTGATTAAAAACTTTGCTACCTAAGATGGAGAAATTTGAAAAAAGAATAAGGTACAGTATTGCATCTTATAAAGCCAATTTTAAACGATTTAATTTTCCAAACGAAGAAGCATTGAATCAAACTTTTGAGACATGGTATGCTTATGTAAGGAGACAGAGAAAAGAAAGAGATGAAGTTTCATCAAGCCAAAGGAAATCTTCTAGAAGAGGGGATTTTAACAACTAGGGAAGGGATCTAAATAAACAAGAAGGATTGAATCCTCAGTTAGGAGAAAATGAAAACTCAATAGAAGAAACCAACATGCAGGAAAAGAAAACAAACAATCAATAAGATGTACCAAATAATGGATTTTTTTCATCTTTTTCTTTTGTATAAATAAGAAGAATTCAGTTGTACAAGGGTTTATTGTTTCTAAAATTTTGTAAACTCTTTTAGAAAATTAATGAATGAGAAGCCATTGCTCTGGCTATTTTGGAGATAGACTTCAACTCTAAATCTTATAATGTGTAGAATGTTTTTTAATAGTTTATTAAGTTTGGAATGGTGTAAGCATTTGATTTTACAGTGTAGACTTTTCTTATGTATGAACAACTTGTCTTATTTTATTTACCTTACAAATTGTTTGTCTATATCCATAAGCATAATATTGTAGTCAATTGTTCATTTTTAGACTAATCTCTTATGCAACTAGTCACTTAATTTTCTTCTTTTATTTCCCTAATAACTTTTGTTAAAGATACAAAGTAGTAATATATTTGGTGATATATTTATCTTCTTGGTTTTGTTTCGTTTAGCCTAGGCATTATTCTTCCATTTTTATATTAGAATAGTTTCTTTTCATTTATTGCATCACAAAGAAACCTAAATGGTGGACCTAGCCACAACTGGTAAACCCATCAAAATAGTGAAAGGTTTGTTGGATTACTGAGAGGGGGGGTGAATCTGTAATAGAGCAATTTAATCCTTTCTCACCATAAAATGCAAGTGTTATATCAATGTAGCATTATCATCCAATAGTTGCAGAGTAAATAAACAATGAACACATGAGCAATCATACACATACACAGTACACCTGTGTTTTACATGGAAACCTAAAGCGGGAAAAAACCACGTAATGTTTTTTCTTATATGTCTTTAAGAATTACATTCATTGGAAGCACCAACTTCCTTTGTTTTCCAACTGCAATTGGAAGGAGGCTCCAACCCCCTCGTTTCTCAAGCTACAACCTGAGGGAAGCTCCAACTCCCCAATTCTCTGGCTATAATCAGAAGGAGGCTCCAACCCCTTAGTTTTTCAGGCTACAACCTGAAGGAAACTCCAACTCCCCAATTCTCTGGCTACAACCAGAAGGAGGCTCCAACCCCCTATGTTCTCCGACTACAATCGGAAGGTGGCTACAACCACCTGTCCTTGCCCTATCCAACCACTCTGAAATAAAAGTAGAATGATGGAACCACTGTCACACTATCACTGTGAGATATACTACTGTAAACATGTACCAATCAACCTGTACCATAAACAAGTGCATCAACCATGCACCAACCTGTACCAAACAACATGTAATCAACATGTACCATAAACAAGTGCATCAATCATGCACCAACCTGTACCTCAACCTGTACCATAAACAAGTGCATCAACCATGCACCAACCTGTACCAAACAACATGTAATCAACCTGTACCATAAACAAGTGCATCAATCATGCACCAACCTGTACCTCAACTTGTAATTAACCTATACCATAAACAAGTGCTTCAACCATGCACCAACCTGTACCTCAACCTGTACCATCAATGAGTGCATCAACCATGCACCAACCTGTACCATCAATGAGTGCATCAACCATGCACCAAATATGTACTAATCATGCATCAAATACACATAAACTATGACTCATCAAGATGTACCAACATCATCAACTATACATCTCATGTATGTGCCAACTCATCAACTACTTGTCTCAACCATGTACCCAACATGTACCTCAACCATATAGCAAATACATATATCAATAGAACCATAAAAATTTATCTAACAATTCATCACTCTATCCATAAACCCAATACCATAAACCATTACATCAAACCATGTGTCACAACTTCACTGTTATACAACCTCTATCTGTAAAATACCTCAACCAAAAGTCATCATCAATTTCATCATCCAAATATGATTTATAACTCTGTAACAGACCTGGTGTATATGATCACATACCTGCAAACCTTCCTCAACAAGAGACTAACATTTTGATCAAATTTTACTTTAGTCTCACATGACTAGTTTTGGATTAGTCAACAACCATAACTTGCAATAATCATAACTATGTACCTATAATGAATAAAGATCTGAAAATGGTACATAATGTTCTTCAATGCCTTTTATGCAATTCCTCCAGATTTTACTACTTGGAAACTCTCAGAAAATGAGTTATAACAATAATGACATACCTTGTTGAATTATGGCTTATTCTAAAGATCGAACTTGTAGAGAATTCCCCGCATGGGATATTTGTTGTATAGACTTGAAAATCGTACACAACATACTACAGAATGTACTCTAACCAATACATTTGGTCTTACAAAATTTGGATATGTTATGAAGAAGTTATGACATTTTTACCCAAAACATATGTTTTAGACTAATTTCAGGACTAGCCACAAACCTTATTTTCCACGGAGTGTAACTCCAAAAATGCAATGACCCACAAGCTGAAATTTTTATCACAGTTACTTGGTAATGTTTCATCAACGGAATCCTTTCATGGTCTGAATCATTCTATAAAAAAAGGTATTGCGAAATGGTGAGATGACCTGTAAATAACATACCTTAGAAAGCATCATCAAAAGAATTTATCCTTGCTTGAATTCAAGTCTTCTTTACTTCACCTTCCCTCTGAAATTCAACCTAGATATCTTTTGGTTACCTCAGTCACTTGTAGATATTCAATATGCTCAAGTGTGATTAAAATGAGAGACCCTTGCCTCTTATTTATACTTTTATGTAGCTTCCTCAAGGGGTTACCTTCTAACCATCTTAAACCACTTTCGTTATTTTAGGGCTAACCCACTTCTAACCACTTGTCCACTTAGTAATTTCTCCATTAACTTTATTATATAATTAATTTCTTTTGTATCCACTTTTACTTATAGTACACTCATCACTTCACTTTATTATTTACCTTCTAAAATCTCTTAAATCACTTTCCTTATTTTAGGTCTAACCCACTTATAACCACCTGTCCACTTAGTAATTTCTCTATTAACTTTATTATTTAAATAATTCCTTTTGTATCCACTTTGACTTATAGTACACTCATCACTTCACTTTATTATTTAAACAATTTCTTCTTTGCAACCAACTTCACATGGCCATAACTCTCTAACCGTGAGGAGTTATGTGACGTTCCACATACCACCGGAAATGGCATGACATGTACTATCCATATAAAATAGTGTTACCTTCAAATATATTAAAACTAATACCATTATACATCAAACAAACTTGGGTCCATTACCCAAACCTTTGTGCTACTAGAATTTGCTACCAAAGTTTTGTCAAGGGTTGACATCAATGACAACCAACTCAAATAATCAACAAGGTTGTCGAGCCATAATCCAAATATATTATCACAATCCCTATTGATTGTACAAGGCCATTCAACCCTAATAACACATTGTTCTTGTCATGCAAATTATGGTCATTGTTGTGCATAAATGTTGGTTTTGCTAGTGCCAATATGCCAATAATTGAGTAATGTTTGAAGCCTTGAAATAGACAATATTCAGAAAAATTTAAATAGTGACATAAAAAAAAAACACAAATCTACAAGAAAACCCCTTCACAATAGAGATTCATTTTTAGAATGTAGATTTTCACAATATAACATATAATGTTTTTCTATCCGACATTTTAGATGATCTCTTCACCCATTTTCAAGGGTGAACAACCAGGAAAAGAGTAGTATTGCATAAGAAGTATCAAACATTGAATATATAGAGAAAAAAAACGTAATTGTGAGAAAAAACAACAAAGAAAAAGAAGTGAAAAAAAGTAAATACAATATGGAATTAAAAATAAGAAATATTTTTACAAAGAAAAAGAAGTAAAAAAATAATATAATATGGAATTAAAAATAAGTGAAGGGAAAAATGAGAAACCATTAAAAATAAGTGAAGGGAAAAATTACAAACAAATGAAAGTGGAAAATGAGGGAAAAAAAATAAGTGCAATGGAAGGAGGAACAACTCAACTTAAGTAGCAAAGGGAGGGGAACGGGAACGAGTTGATTATCAAATATAATAATAAAAAATAATAAAAAGGTGTAGAAAAATTAAAATAAAAACAAAGATTGAAAAAAACAAAATGGGACAAGTTAAGTGTAAGGGGTTGATAGTTAAAAATACCTATAAAAATTAAAAAAAAGTTATAAAAAAAATCAGAGATTGAAGAAACAGTAAAAGATAAAGACATTTGTTAGCAAGGGGGTGAAGAGTAAGGTCCGGAAAGGAGAAAGTAATTTTTGGAAATAACTGAAAATCTACCAAGATTTCTATTTAGAAATTTTGAATCTACTTCTTTGCATTACTTGAGCTCTATCTACAATTTTTTTTTATTTTAGGTCATCAAAAATGCAACACAGGAAAAATTTGGGCGTTTCTATACAAGGAAAAATTGATGTCCATGACAAGACCTTTTGGTATAAAAGTTCAGGCCAACGATGGATTTTGATTTTGTTATGTTTCCCAAGGTCATACACAAGTGCCATGCAAAAGAGGATTTGGATTTGTAAAAGAAAAAAGTTGATATACACCACAAGACCCTTTTTTTAGTAAAGTTTCAGGGAAAACGAAGGGCTTCAATTCTTTGGCATGTTTCCCAAGGTTGTACAAAAACGTCCTACGGATGTTGATCCAAGCTATGTTGCAGAAGGATACAATGATCTACACAATGAGATATTTTGTTTGGGAAAGTTGTTGTATACAATGGATGAGTTTGAGTTTGGAACCCTTTGTGAAACTTGAATTTGAGTGGGTTGTTAACCCAAATTTTGGACCAAAATCAAGGTGGATATAAACCTTGATCCTTAGGCTCTAAGACTAATTGATATAAGCATACAACCAATAAGACTAATTGATATAAGCATACAACCAACAATAAAAGAAACTCACAAGTAAAATAAGTTAAGGGACAAGCATGTAAGCACAAGACAAGATATTGGCATACATATTCCAGGGTCTCCTGTTGACATAAATAAAAAATTATATTCTAAATAAAACTAAAAATGATAATGATGAGGAAACAATAATAGAATTAGACTACAAGGCATGCAAGATAGTACAACTATACTACAATATATGCATGTTAAGAAAACTCTCTTATCAATGGTAGATGAACTTTTATTCAAAGAATTAGATGGAAAAAAGAGAAAACCCTTATCAAAGGGAAACCAAAGCTACCACCTAGAGAATGACCTACTGCAGAACGACATGGAGCCGATTGGAAAGAAGTGGAAAGTATATTATTTCCACTGCTAATTACATACAATCTTGGAGATAAGAAGATGAAGATATTTGTTGCCGTCCTTATACACACTTGCAAACGTGAGCAAAGTCCAGCTCACCTAGTGTGTCCTTGGAGGCACAATGCCTAGGTTCAAAGACCACACTGTCACTTTGACTTGAACCTCTTTCGTCTAGGATTACTTCTAGGGAAGCCAAGGGGGGTAGACCCTAGTTACTAGATGTGATTTACATTATGTTGTAGGAATTGGTTTTAGTTAGTTACAAGGTTAGGGGGATAGACTAACCTATTCTGCAAAGGCAACAATGCAAGATGCAATGATTTACTTATGACAAGAAAACCTTTTCCTAGGACAACTAAGACTAGTGCCTAAGATTGGGCAAAGGGGTCAACTAATGTTTGAGGGGTTTAGTTTACAATGATTACAAAAGATTACAAAGAAGTACAACTATTCTACAACAATGTCAGATACAAATGATTACAACTTAATAATAGAATGATAGATGTTACAACAACTATGAGCAAAGATATACAAAAAGATACACAATTATAACAAAAAAAAATATCTAAAAGTTACAAGATACAAAATATACAAAGGATTTATTAACCATGTGCTTGTATGTGCAGGAAATTAAAGATATTCAAAGCATAAAGGTTATCAACACATCAAGCCAAACATGCCCCAATAACACTGACTCTATTGGACTGCTTATCAATGGCAACCACAACACTCAAGACCTAACAAGATAGTGCTTCCAAAGGGGATACACAACCTCTTAAGGGATCACACCACAAGAACACTACTTAAATAAAAATGAAATGCTTTTAAAGAACAAGTGCTCCACAACACATAAGATGCACTTAGATGAGTAATCCACAAAACAAAAAAATAGACTTCCATGTATGTGTTAAAAAATGAAAGAGTGCTTGCAAGTATTACCTAGATGCCAACCCACAAGATATAACAATTAAGAAATTGCCCAAGTGTTTAGTGGATTAAAGAGTTGATTAAAGATTGATTAAGTGTTGAGTTACTCCTAGCTAAGTGTCAACCCAAAATTCTCCTCCCCCAATTACCAAGTGGTTGTTGGATGCTCAAGAAGTGAGACAACAAGGCCTACCCTAGCTTCACAGGTCAACCCTAAGATCCGAGTACTCTCGGAAAGGACATCACGCGTCGTGAGACCGTCCCCGACCTAGAACCTTTCGTTGCCTTCCTCAAACCTCATTTTAAATGGCGAAGATGGTGAATTAAGGTGTCCTATTAAGTCTAGTAAGTTATTAGGCCTATGGAATAAGTATTTTTAGGTGTTTAAGTGTGTTTAGGTGACTTTTAGTTGCTCAAAAACAGTGAAATATTGCCAAAACCGAAACTTTATCCAACAAGAAAAGTTACTCAGATTATGAGATTATAGCATTGAAAAACACATGAGAAACTTGAAAAAAGACATGCTGAAATGAAATGTTTCTTCTACAACATTTACATACCCATGTGTGCTTGCAAACTTAAATGAAAGTAGACGCTTTAATAGATTGAAAATGAAAAATATTGTTTTAAACCATCATCATTTAACCATATATGCATTGCATTAAGAGAAGTGCTAGGAAATGAAACTTGGAAGACTTAAAGCATGAAAGTAAATTTATGCCTCCATGGGCTTAAGCTAAGATCTAGTTATGTGAGATCTACTTCTAGATGATTTTAAAATATGAGCATAAGCAAATCAAAAGCACACAACTAAACTAACCATACTATATTGGAGGTTGGCTTTGCCAACTACTCATCCAAGGTGTAGGCAACCATAAAATAATACTTGAAATGGAAAGCAAAAACAAAAAACCAATCACAATGGCACAAGGTGGAGGCAAGCCTTCCTTTTTTGTGCCAAAGGGGGTTGGAATCTAAAATCTAGACTATCACTAAGACAATCCTAGCCACACGACCTTGTCCTAATGACAAGTGGGGCAAAATAATGAAAAAATGTTGAAAAGTAAACTTACACCTTAGCCTCACGATTTTGGGGGGGTTGGCCTTGCCAATCTCTCACCCAAGGTGTAGGAAATAACAAATTTACAATGAAGGAAACTAGATACAAGAACACAAGCCTCAAGGGAAATTATCAGGGGCTTGCTACAATGCTAGAAGGAGGTGAAAGAGGTTGAGTTTCGTTACCCAATCAAAGGAGGAGACTTTGAGGTGCTGTGTGACCGAAAGTGGGCAGCATAACCCCTAGACCTGGTAAGAACCTACAAAAACCAGCAAGCTATTGCTTGCTGGAAATGTTGCACAACACACAAGAAGTTAAGAAAAAATTCTGTTTTTAGGCAGAAATTTTCCTACATAAAAATTTCTGAAAATAGTATTGAAATGATGTGACCTATCTAGTATTGTTAGAAAATTGAAATATGATATGAATGAGCAGAAAATAAGATATGAAAGACAAAGGAGTTTAGGTGAGCATTGAGGGTACACTCTTGCTCGAGGCTATCCCAACAAAACCCTTGAAATGAACCTGCAAATCTTGAAACACAATGTGAGATACGAGAGTGGATAACAAGTTGAATAAGAAAACAACATAAACTAATTTATATCATTAGCTACCCAACATATTTAGGCCAACAACTACACTATTGCCTAACCTATCCAAGTAAACTAATTTACTCAAGAAATCTACTTAATATTTCACAATATGCATAAGACACAATATCACCTCATGTGCATGGAAGTAACAAAAATAATATTTGTTGCTTCTAAATCCTCCAAAGCCTTTGTATTAACCAAAATGAGTGTTTTATAGCAACAAGTTGCTCCAACACTCTCAAGAGCAAAGTGGAGAGGAAGCAAAATGGACAAGAGAGAGAGAGATGGGGCAAAAATCTAGTAGCATAACAATAGCTCAAGAGATGGTGAATAAATGAGTGAGGGAGGGGTTATATTTATACCTTGAGAGGCAAAGTGACCCCTCTTGGATCATTGCCATGTGTCAAAACCCAAGAAAAAGAGAGAATCTCAAGGAGGGGGGCGCACCACTTAGGGTTTTGGCATGGATTGGTGAGGTGGAATGGGTGAGTTAGAGTGGGACCAAGATAAGGGGTGAGGTGGAGGGCTAGGAAGGGGTCACTACTAAAGGGAGGGTCCCACCACTCATTTAAACCACATTTCAAAGGCTTCCACAAGAGGGGGGGGTGCAAATCCCCCTAGGGGGCGTGAGGGTATGAGTGAGTGAGTGGGTAAGGGGGTGTGAAAAGGTTAGGACAAGGGTTGGGTAGTTTAAGAATTATCTTTCTCTCCATTACCCATCTTTACTTTACCCCATTTGCTCACAAATTACAAAAATGACATTTTTCCTAGAGAAATTAAAATTGTTGTTTTGACTGACTGAGACTCCTGGTGGACAAACACCTAGAAAAAATTGTCCGAYTGAGATGAAACTTGGTCCAAGGGTGTAGGGGGTCTCAATCCGTTTATTTTAAGCAAAAATACCCCTAGCAAAAGCCCAAGGACCTAGTTTTTAAAATATTTTCTCAAAAATAGTTAAAATTAATTAATTAAATTACCCAACCTTAGGCACTTTTAATTAATAAAAAAAAACCTATCAAGAGTCGACGGAATTCYGTTAAACTTTATAATATGTCATACATGGTCATTTACATCATTCCTAAACACTAGCTACCAGAGGCCAACTCCATTATAATGCCTTTCATCACTTTGGAGGAATTATTGCATGGTGGGAGGGAAAAACTCAAGGGAAATTAATAAGGCTGAAAAGCCAAATTAATAACCCGAGGATACAAAATGATCGGTGAAAGGAACTCTCCTAATGAATAAATCCCAAAGTAACTGACTTAACTATGATCCATGCAGACCTATTACATTATTAACCCACGCATGGGTGCGGAAATTCCATTTACAAAAATATGTGTTGGAGGCATAAATTGCCCAGTAGAACCCAAATAGTCTTCGACATGTTTGCATCTGTTGATGCACATATTCATGGTAAATGGAGTTGGACCCCTAGTTGAATAGGTGATCAACACTATCAATGCACTAAAATCTCTTATCAATGGTAGATGAACTTTCATTCAGAGAACTAGATGGAAAAAAGAGCAAACCCTTATCAGAGGGCAACCAGAGCTACCACCTAGAGAATGTTGTTTCAGAACAATATGGAGCCGATTGGGAAGAAGTTTAAAGTAGATTCTTTCCACTACTAATTGTTAAAGTTTAATCTATTATTAGGTTAACTTTCTAGTTACTAGATAACAATAGCATAGACATGATCACTGAGAGAAATACAATCACAAGAGTACACAAGCATTTATCCTGGGAAACCCTCAAGGGGAAGAAAACCCAGCAAAACTTCCTTAATATAGATAGCTAATAAAATGCCAAGATAATGAACCAAACAACACAGAAATTCCTCTCCCAAGGATGCGCCTATTTCTCTCTTCCTTCTTCCGGCAACTGGTAACTGCAGCTTCCTTCAATACTTGCGCACTAGATGAGTGAGCTGAGTGTGTGTCTAAATGAGGTGTTGGCCTCTCTTATTTATACAATCTGGCAGGTGTGAACATAAGTGTCTTTTCACTAGCAAGGCTGACTTCTCATTCTGGGTGGTTATAACCACCTTTATTTAATCTGGGGGCCGACTTCTTATTCTGCCTATTACAATTAGTGTTTGACCAATCCGGAAAAGGGGATTCGGTCAATTATAATGCCTGACATGATCAATCCACAAAAGAGGATTGATCTAATCAATAATAAATATATTTTATCTTTATCCACAAAAGGGGATAAGAATATTCTTTGCAATTACACAATATTTTAACACTCCCAAGAAGGATATTCTTTATCTTTTGACAGGTTACTGGATGTCGACATCAACTAGGTAGCAACATCCAGTGGATAACATCATCAACTAAGAAACATCATCAACTGGATAACATCATCAACTAAGCAACATCATCAATTGGATAACAGGAGGCATCAATATAATCCACTTGGTCATCTGGCATCATGATCACTGACTGGCATATATATAAATCATCGAAAGTTGTGTTCTCTTTATCTTCGCGTAGAAGATACTCTTTCTTTATTTCGTCTTCACGTAGGAGATACTTCTTTCTTATCTTTACACCGAAGATATCTTATCTTCACAAATAAGATGTCTTATCTTCAC
>JASDQU010509775.1:12779-24950 GCA_032191745.1 Picea mariana
ATTTTTAACAATAACTTGGACCCTATTCCTCTTGTGTGCTTTTCAAAAACACCAAAACATTCATCTTGAGAGGAATTAGAAGATAAACTAACATTGCATACCTCATGTTCATGCATGTACTTGGTAAGGGTTTCCTTTGCCTCATGGAGTTGAATCTCCATCTCATGCAACCTTTGAAGAAGCTGGTGTTTCTCCTTCTTCATGGCCATCAACTGCTCTTCAAAGGAAATGTTCATATTTCTGTCTTCACACATCTCTTTCATCAAATCTCTCATAGTTAGAATCTCTTCTTTGTCAAAGAATTTAGATAATGAAGATATATGAAAACTATCAATGCTTTAAGCTTCCTCCATCCTTGCAAGATATCAAACTTCAACACAAAACTTGAACAAAAACCAATAGCTAAATCTCAAGCTATCAATGGCAAACACATGAGAAAAACAAACTATGCTCTGATACCACTTGATCTGAAAATAGAAGACTGACTTGNNAAGCACCCTCTACTTCATTAAAATAAACTTTATAGGACCTTGCTTCATGTGTTAAAATATGCAAGATAAACTTATGTGTTAAGTTCAGATATCTTCTTATAAATGATTATGTGGGAGGATATGTTCTTTTAGATGGTTAAACATGTACTTTAAACAAATACACAGCAACACAACTGGCAGCAAATAAACCATCAAACTCACAACAAGAACAAGCTGATAAAGGAGTTCACCCCCCTCCGGGCTACATCTCCTTGAGCCTCCATCAATGGACTTGGCTCTCTGGGATTAATTTGGCAAAAGTTCTTTTACAAGTTTCTGCTCAACTCCAATGGAAAAATAGACTGTACCATTGAGATCAAAACACATAAAAACCCCAAAAATGACTAATAGAACTCTGAAAACGGATCATGGCTCATCCAGGCATGACCTCTTCTACATGTGGCCATAAGCTTCCCTGAGCTTCTCTTTAGAAAAAACACCTGTAAAAGTCCTCAACAGCCTATGAAACCTGTCCCAATGTGTTCAGAGAATATCAATTAGCCAAAAATGATTATTCAATCACAAAAAACAAACATAGGCTCACCAAACCATGTCCTCGATCAATGAGGGCTTAAAGCTCCCTGGAGCTTCCTGAAAATTCAATGGTGAAAAACTTGTAGAAGAAGTCTTCAAATGGCCTTGATAGTAGCACCAATGGATTCAGAATGTCCAAAAACCCCTAGCTAGGATTTTACGACACCTCAATCGACCAAAAGATGAAGAAGTTAGGCCTCCTCCATTTTCCTCCTTCAACCTTGCTGTCACTGGTTCGCCAAAATGCACCCTTGTTGTGTGAACCTGGCTCACACGCAATATAAGGCGTAAAAACCCAGCACCGGTCGCAACCGCACCAATGGTGCAAACCGTAGAATGGTTAAGGGCACGCCAGCCCCTAACCGCCTCGGCACCTGGGCGTATGGCGCATATGACTGTATGCGAAGTAAAAGGTGGTTAAACCGTCATAACCGTGCAACTTCCCTCCGCGCTCCAAGTCACGGGCATATGGTATATATAAAAACCATGGGCCATGTTACAAACCCACGTGCAACATTACAACCACGCACACCATATATATATACGCTTATATGAAAGTCCAAACGACCACGGGCCGGGGCTAAGCCCCGGCCCGACCCCCGCCCATTTATATATTGATATGACTTTATAAATAATGCATTTGATTATATGTTAAGTCACATGATATGGGCACATTGGTCGGACGGTTATACAAAGGTGTTACATAGTGGGGGAGGTCCGGGGGTCGAATCCCGCGGACTCCCATAGTTTTTACACAAAACCAATCAACCAAACAATGAGTGACACGTGGCGCCCATGGGTTGGGCCATGTGTCCTCATACCATTCACCACCATCAGACACGTGTCAGCTCTTGACTCACTATTTTTCAACCAACCAACATCTACCACGTCACCACTGTATGATCATATGGTCCTGCCACGTCAGACAGTACAGACTGTACGGATTGTACGGACTGGTACTATCAGCATCAAATTTTTTACCTGTTTGGCTTGACGAACAAATCGTGATATCTTCTCCATACGGAGTCCATTTGACAAAGTAAATATACTGCCGAAATCAGGAAGATGAGACGGATGCAATGGCACTGATTTCGTTGCATTCCGAGCACTTTGATTTTTGAGCTAAAATTTGATCCCTGGTCCAGATTTTGATCATAGGACCTTAATTTCCAGTCTAAGGGAAGGGATTTCACATTCAATAGGGAGGATTGAATCCACACTCTGTACTAACTGAAAAGGATAAAAACTGGTATAATTATTAACCGAGGTTCGATATACCCAAAGTGATGAATAAAGCATTAGATGACAGTCATATTTTCTCTGGCTGATAGTTTTCTGCAAAATGGTCTTGATCGACTTGTTCACGGCCTCTACTTGTCCATTTTCCTAGGGATAGTAAGGGGGAGAATGACCATGTTTAAACCCCAGTTTTGATGCTAATTCTTTCATCATTTCGTTCTAAAAGTGATTGCCATGATTAGTGACAATCTCACTCGAGATTATGAACTGAGCTATAATTTGATTGAACACGAAAAATGTTGTGGTCAAGTATTATACAACCACGATAATAAATTGATGCCCCCCATACAAAGCTGGGTTGCAATCCAAAAAATTCACCCCCCACTTGGTGAAGGGACCGACAGTGATGACTGGGTGAAGAGGGGATGGATGTGAGTGCATCTTCCGAGTGAACACATGGAAAGGGTCACACTTCTTGACCACTTTGACACAATCTTTAAAAATAGAAGGCCAAAAATAATTGTCTCACAATATATTTTGGGTTGTCGCAAGCCTGGATATATGACCACGACAAGCCCCACTATGGAAGTCATTAAGAAAAGACTCAGCTTCCTCATAATTCAAGCAATGATGTAGGATATTATCTATGCCTCGATGATACAAAGTGTCATCGATGATAAGGTAGTTCTTACCTTGATACTGTATATGTCGTCAATCATCTCTTGAAAGATGCTGAGATAACTTCAAGGTTTGAAAATAGATCAAAATGTCTCCATACCATGGTCCGAAGACGAGACAATAAAAATTTGTTCATTCACAAATGAATCGACATGAATAACGTCCTCATATAAGCGAGGGAAGTCTGATATTAACTCAGCAAAAACTAGTGATTTCTTGGATTTTTCCGAAGAAAATTTGAGATCAAACTCTTGCAAGATGACAATCCATTTATTATATTTCCCCCCTATGATACACCTAGTAAGGACGTATTTAAATGGGTTGACATCATCAACTATGATACTTTTTCAAAGAAATATATAGTTTTGTAATCTTTGGATCACATGTACAATAGCCAAAGATAGCTTCTCAACATGAGAGTACTTGAGTTCAAGGTTGACTATGTTTTGACTAAGGTAGTAGATGATGTTCTCATGGAGCTCATCATCGTCCTGAACTAAAACCATACCAACCATCCCTTCGGATGCGGCGATATAAAGAAAGTAATCTCTAATATAGTCCAAAGGCTTCAACAGAGGTGTTGATACCAAGGATTTATTAAGAGCATCGAAGGGTTCCTGGGCTCACTCATCCCATATAAACAAAGTGTCCTTCTTCAAGAGATGTGTGAAAACCTTAGTAATATTGGCATAGTTTACTATAAACTTGCGTAAGAAGTTAGCTTTCCCCTGTAAACCTTGAATCTAACGAATGTTGCATGGGGGAAGCAATCAAAGTATTGCCTCAACCTTCAAAGGATCCACCATGATCCCAGTCTCAGAAACTAAGAACCCTAAAATATGACCCGACCTAACACAAAAGATCCACTTATGAGGGTTTAAACAGATGCGATAATACTGACATCTCTCAAAAACTAGCTGAAGGTGGGTAGAGTGATCCACTCTCTTGCTAGAGTGAGCAGTGAGATCATCAAGGTAAGATTTGACTATATGATTGATATCGTGAAAGGAGAAGTTCATGGCTCATTGGAAGGTTTCTCCAGCATTTTTAAGGCTGAAAGTCATTTTCCGTTATGTGAAAGTAGCCCAGCAACAAATACATTTCATCTTATGTTGATCCTTGGTTTTGATCTGACTTCTGTTGTATCCTAAAAATCCATCCATAAAAGAAAAACTTCACTTCCCACACACTCATCAGGAACCAGATCAATGAAAGGTGTCATGAAGTTGTCTTTAGGAAAGGCCTTATTCAGGTCTCGAAAATACATACACACATGGATGGTTCATTTCTTCTTATTCACAGGAATGGGATTGGATACCCATTCATTCAAGGGAATCCGGTAGATAAAACCATCATTAAGCAATTTTTCCACCTTTGCCTTAATAACAAAGGCCTTCCTAGGATTAACAGCTCTAAGTATTTTCCAAATAGGTTTAGCATCCGGATAGGTTTTAATTTCATGTTCAACAATATGAGGGTTGATTCTTGGCATCTCTTCATATGACCAAACGAATACATCACATAATTCTTTGAAGAGATCGGTGTACATCTAAATTTATTTGGGTGAACAATCTGCACCGATATATACATTTTCAACTTTACTAGGAATACGAGAGATGTCGATCATGATGGTAGGAGAAATAATTGTTCAACAACACAGGTATTCCAACAAAGGATGAACGCCTTCACTAACCACTCACACAACCATATCAAATATCAACACACCGATGTTTTGACTTGGTTAAACCACTACGGGGAAACATCCATGACCCTAGACAACGCAGCCACTTGGAGTAGTTTATTAATGCAAAAGAAAAAGATTACACAGAGATTTTACAAGCGAGTTTCTCACAATCGATCATCAACAAATTACCCTCCATGCTCTTTAAATAGAGATCATGGACCAATCGGGTGCTAAGCCACAGATCAATGGTCATTAATATTGAGGAGAATATGAACCGTCGGATCACTCTATGTCGGGAACATATCGTGACCATTGGATTTCCTAACTACAAATGCATACTAATGCATACTAAAGAAACACACACCTTTACTTAACGAAACATTAGACCAAGTATATATTAACTAACTCCTAAGTGTCTAAATATCCTAACATCCTCCCTTAAGAACAACATGGGATAGGATTGAAGGATTTACAATAATGACACTATAGGGGAAGGAAGGAGGCATTAGAGCCTATCACTCCTTAATGAAAAATTCCTGAACTCCTAACATAGATTGAAGTTTGGAAAACTTCGCTTCTGTAAGAGACTTTGTGAAAATGTCTGCAACTTGATCTTCTGTAGGGAAAAAGAGCACTTCAATAAATTGATCATGAATTTGGTTTCTGATGAAGTGCATGTGTAGCTCAATGTTCTTACTGCGTTGATGTTGAAGTGGGTATTTGGCGAGCTTGATGGCACTCTAATTGTCACACCAAAGGCTGGTCAGATGTTGCTACTGGAATCCAAACTATCAAAGGATCTGTCGAAGCCACAAGGCTTTTTGACTTGCATTTATCATTGCTTAGTACTCCACTTTTGTTGAAGAAAGTGCAATAGCCTATTGTTTCTTACAGGCCCAAGTGACAGGTCTTGAACCAAGGATGAAAACATAACCTGCAGTAGACTTCTGTTCATCAAGTTTGTTGGCCCAATATGAATCAGTGAAACCAACCAATAAAGGATTCCCCCCTGAACTGTAATGTATCTTGAACTGAACTGTACCATGAACATAGTGAAGTATCCTTTTATCTACTTTTGAATGGCTTTCATGGGGTGTTTTCATATACCGGGAAACAATACCAGCAACAAAGGAAATATCAGGATGGGTATGAGTCAAGTATAAGAGGCTACCAACCAATTGATGGTACAGGGTGGCATCAACTTTAGGAGAAGTAGAGGTGGCAATAAGATTGACTCCAGACTGGAAGGGAGAAGGGGATGGTTTACAATCATCCATGTGAAAGTGATGAAGAAGGTCACAAGCATACTTAGACTGGTGTTGGCCCTTGGTTATGGAAGTAAGTGAAGAGAAAAGGCAGAATGTGAACTACGTAGAAGACACAGTGACTGTTACTGGGTTGAAGTGAGAAAAGTGAAGAAAATACGGAACGAAGTAAAAGGAACAAAGTCATTGGATGAGGAGATCGAGGATGACAGATCATCAAGGAAGAAGGATCGTGGACAACTTAGCAAGAGGAAAAAGGTACCGTTGGATTCTTTGTAGCACCACGCGAGAAGGAAGGAAAGCCAGGCTGGCGAAGCCCTGAAAATGTGGGTCAAGTTGACCTAGGTTTTTAGACACCCAGGGTTTTAACACCTAGGTCTCAACCTAAGGATGTTAGTGAGATATTTTAATGTATAAATCAGAACCTAAATGAGGGAAGGAGGTTTGATCTAGTTGTTTTCGTTGGTGTTACTATTGTTGTTATGTGATTGAGTGAGTAATATTGGGTGAGAGAGAAGTGTTGAGTACGAGAGCCTTCTGTATTGTAAGATCTTCAGTTGGGTGTGAATATCAACCCTACAACTGTGTGTGTAGGGAGGGGAGATATAGAGAGAAGAAGAAATAATATTTTCTAGCTAAGAGCACAGAAAATAACTGTATGCTTCATCTTAATACATTATAAATCACAATTCTATGGATGTATCCCTAGAGAGAGGGTGAACCACGTATATTTTTATTGTGTGTGTGATTGATGCTGTGTTATTTTGCCTTGATATACTGTTATTGCATTGTTGTGGTAGATCTGATAGATGTGTGGAATAGATCTAAGATGATAAGTGATATATGCATGCTATATTTTTCTAGTGTTGGATCCACTTGATAGTTCACTTGGTTGTAAACATATTTGTCCTACAAACCCCCATAGCTTCTTTGGGTGAGACTACATCTGCCTCATAGGTGTAGCCGAAAGGGCAAGTAGTTAGGGATTTTTGGTGCGCTCTTGGAGCTGAACCCTGGGCCTGTCGCTGTGCCAACAAATGGTTCTATTGTCAGGATAGGAATCTTCTTGAGGGAATGTCAAGGTGGTTCCCATCAAAGATATAAGTTCAAAAGTGAATAGAGGATCAAGAAAAGTACTTCGCTAAAGCCCAGAAAAATAACCCTAATCTTAGTATATAGGTTTGTTTGGAGAGATATATCTTTACTGATATACACAAGATTTTCTTTAGAGGAATCCATCAGGAGCTATATGAGTGGTTAGCTAGGTTAGAAGATACCCAGTTTGAGATCATATCTAGACCTCTTGTAGTTTGGATGTTGGCATTGATCAAGAAGGTTAAGAGAGTTGAAAATGCCATGTCAAGAGAATTAGATCACTAGTTTGATAGAACCAATGGAGGGTACATCACCGATTTTGTTGTTGACAAAGTAGAGTCATATAGCCAAGATGAGAGATATTTCTTCAAGGAACCCATAAGAAAAAATTTACATTTTCTGAAGCTAAAATTCAAGATGCTATTGCATGAGAAGAACATCTTGAAGATACAGTAGAGTGGTCGGATTTGAAAAAGATAATGTTCATGAATTTAGACAGTGACAACGACATAGAGGATGGGCATATGACCTATTTAAGTAGAACTACAGGGATGGGGGTTTCTATAGTGGAGAAGAGGAAGACCTGACGGATGAAGAGCATTCATAACCCACTAGGGCAGAGGAAAGAAAAGATGAAGAACCTTGTCAGGACGAGCCAAAAAATTTAGGAACTGCATAGACTACTGAAGTAAGTACTATTAAGCCCTCTGTTATTTTATCAACACTAAGTAATCAGAATAGTCAGAGTCACTTGAGTCTTCAGATTACTATTACTAGAAATTCAACATATACTCAGACAGGAAACCTAGGCATCTCTATGGAAGATGAGATGAGACTCCCTATCTTTAGGGGAGATGGGTCTGAAGACCCTGATCAACACTAGTTCTTGTGAATCTGTATGGAATATTAAGAATGTCACAGATGAAGATGTTAAAAGAACCCAGTTTAGTACTACCCTAAGGGATCACGCACTGAGATGGTACATGAAGCTTGTCCAAGGACTTTCACAACCTAAGTCATTGAATGAGATCAAGAATGCATTGATTGCAGAGTTCAAGAAACCCAAGTTGGAATCACAATGTATTACAGAGATAAAATAAATCAAGCAGAAGGTAGCCAAACCTGTTTGGGAATTCGATCAAAGATTCAAGACCTTAATAGGCCGATTGACTTTTCAGATCCCAGATGAGAAGAACAAAGAGTGGTTCATTGTTTCCCTCTTACCAGACATCAGAGTTCCTCGGATACAACAGAATATTTCTTCATAGGATGAGGCATTGGATATCACCATGAAGTTAGAATCAGCCCCTATGGGAGAATACATCTAAGGTATGAGTCATATCTTGAGTCAGCTAACTAGTTTGTCGCTACAGGTCGAAGATATGAAGAAATACAAGGGAAAAGATAAAAGAGAAGACATATGGTGTGTCAGATGCATATCAAAAGGTCATGACAAAGAAAACTATCCCCTATTTCATGAATACTTGGCCTTTGGAGCTCCGAGCCCTTTGAAGCAAGTCACCTTACCTTGGTGCGAGGTATGGCAAAATAGACATCGCCATGGTGAGTGATATTACATGTAAAAATATGTTCAGACACCCACAAATTTGTATTGCACATTCTGTAAGTCTGTGGGACATGATGATAGAGATTGTACGGATTACGATCTCATGCATGAAAGGTCAATAAATATATACAAATTTCAAGGTGAAGTACAACAAGAAGGAAACACTACGCAATATAACTCCCATGGGAGAGGAAACTTCAACCCTCTCAGTGGATTCAAAGGATGATGAGGAGGAGGAGGAGGTATGGGTTGAGGTCGAGGATAGATTATCTGTTATAACTGAATACAGCCAGGACACTTGGAAAGAGACTATCAGAACCCTTTCACTACTTGTAGCTACTGCAACTAATTCGAGCATGTTATTGATGAATGTCCAACATTGCGAGCTAAGATTCGGGAGAGAAGAGGACCTCAGCAAAACCCGCAAGTGCAACTAATATATGATGAACCTCGCGGAGAAGACCCTAGAGTTGTTATTATTACTAGAGGAGGCATTGTTACAGGAGAAGAAATATTGATCCTAGGAAAGGCTACAAAAGACTCAGGAATCAGGAAAGATACAGAGAAGACACCAAAGCTTGAAAAAGTTGGAGATTATTGGGATGCTGCCACTATTGACAGGATTACAAAATTGTTGCATGAATATTAGAACNTGAGAGATTAGGATCTGCGTAGATCTTAGAAATTTAAATGATGCATGTTTGCATGACCCCTTCCCTATGCCATTCACTGATGAAGTGTTAGATAATGTGGGAGGCCGGGAAGTATATTCTTTTATAGATAGATTTTCAAGATACCATCAGATCCAGATTGCAAGGAAGATCGCCATAAGACCACATTTTCAACAGAATTAGGGTCCTATCAGTATACCATGATGCCATTTGGATTAAAGAATGCCCCAACCATCTTTTCCAGTGTGGTGGTCGAAGCATTCAAGGAGTTTTTGCATAAATTTCTAGAAGCATACTTTGATGATTGGACTGTTTTTAGTTTATTGAAAAATCATATTGAATGTCTAAGGCTAATGTTGGATAAATGCAGGCAGTGTCAAATTGCCTTGAATATGAATAAATGCATCTTCTTATCACCATTTGGAGTGTTGTTAGGTCATATTGTATGCAAGCAGGGATTGTTGGTCGATCCATCTAAAATTGCCATTATAGTTGATCTACCCCCTCCTACTTCAGTCAAACATATGCGCACTGCATTGGGACACACATGATATTACAGGAAGTTCATTAAAGGATATGCTCAGATTACAACACCCATGGATAAGATTTTGAAGAAAGACTGTCAGTTTAGCTGGATAGAAGAGTGCCAGTGGAGCTTCGACACATTGAAATAGAAAATGGTTACTACGCCTATTCTAGTTTTCCTAGATTGGAGCAAGGAGTTTCATGTGCATGTCAATGCATCTTCTATTGATTTAGGAGCAGTGTTAGAACAACCTAGGAAAGGAGATATTGACCATCCGTTAGCATTTTCTAGCAGGAAGCTATCAACTGCTAAGATCAGTTACACCACTACCAAGCGAGAGGGGTTAGCCATAGTGTATGCCCTACAGAAATTTCGCCACTACTTGTTAGGAAACTTTAAAATGTTTACTGATCACTCCGCACTGAAATACCTAGTCAATAAGCTAGTGTTGGGGGGGAGAATATGTAGATGGCTTCTGCTATTTCAAGAATATGATTTTGAGATCATAGTAAAACCAGGTGCAGTTGAAACTAGTTAGAAGACATAAAAAATACAGTCTGCACAGGGAAGGAGATAAGGCATAGAGCAGAAAGCAAAGGCTTCACTACGCACTCTGAAGTCGAAGTAAAATAGAAAGGTCAGATCTAAAGTTCCTTGGGATGAGTCATAGGTGAATGTTGGGGGCCTGTTGGCCCTTGGTTATGGAAGTAAGCGAATATCGAGGAAGAAAAGGTAGAATGTGAACTATGCAGAAGACACAGTGACCATTACTGGGTCGAAGTGAGAAAAGAGTAGAAAATATGGAGCAAAGTAAAATGAAGCAAGCCATTGTATGAGGAGGTCGAGGATGACAGATCATCAAGGAAGAAGGATCATGGACAACTCAGCAAGAGGAAAAACCCACCATTGGATGCTTTGGTGCACTGCGTGAGAAGGAAGGAAAGCCAGGCTGGCGAAGCCTTGAAAACACAGGTCAAGTTGACCTAGGGTTTTAGACACCCAAAGTTTTGGTATCTAGGGTTTTGACACCTATATCTCATCTTTAAGATGTCGGTGAGATATTGTAATATATAAATAAGAACCTACATGAGGGAAGGAGGTTTGATCTAGTTGTTTTCTTTGTTGTTACTATTGTTGTTATGTGATTGAGTGAGTAATATCGGGTGAGAGAGAAGTGATGAGTACAAGAGCCTTCTGTATTGTAATATATTCAGTTGGGTGCAAAGATCAACCCTATAGCTGGGTGCACAGGGAGGGGAGAGATAGAGAGAAGAAGAAAGAAGATTTTCTATCTAAGAGTGCAAAGAAGAACTATATGCTTCATCTTAATACATTATAAATCATAGTTCTATGGATGTATCCCTAGAGAGAGGGTGAATCACGTATATCTGTCTTGTGTGTGTGATTGATGTTGTGTTATTTTTCCTTGATATACTATTATTTCATTGTTGTGGTAGATTTGATAGATGTGTGGAATAGGTCTAAGCTGATAAGTGATATATTCATGTTGTATTGTTCTAGTGTTGGATCCACTTGATAGTTCCCTTGGTTGTAGACATATTTGTCTTGCAACCCCCCCATAGCTGCTCCGGGTGAGACTAAATCTTCTTTGCAGGTGTAGCTGAAAGGGCCAATAGTTAGGGCTTGTTGGTGTGCTCTTGGAGCTGAAACCTGGGTCTACCCCTGTGCCAACAAATGGGAAAGAAAAATTCTTTCATTGGTTTGCAAAACTTGGAGGGCAAGGAAATAGTGCAAAAAACCTAACTCTGTCATTTCAAATTTCTTCTTAAGGATGGTTTTCACATGGTTTAAAATTTTTGAGTCACTACGAGTAAGGATAAGGTCATCAACATAAAGGACAAGGATTATGATATGGCTTCCTACTTTCTTGGTATAGACATTAGGATCATAATGGCATCTAGAGAATCCAGTGTCAATAAGAAAGTTTTCCATTTTGGAATACCAAGCTCAGGGATCTTTCTTAAGACCATAAAGAGATTTCTTAAGGTGAAAAACAAGGCTAGAGTCATTCTAGACATAGCCAAGAGGTCGTTCCATGTATATTTGTTCTTGCAAATCTCTATGAAATAAGTTGGATTTAACATCCATTTGATGGACCTCCCATTTATGTGAGGCAACAAGGGCAAGAACAAGGTGGATGGAATTCATTTTGGCTATAGGCGCAAAGGTTTCATTATAGTCAATTACTTCAACTTGGGAAAATACTTTGGCAACTAACCAATTTTTGTGTCTTTCAAGACTTCCATCTGATACATACTTAGTTCTGTAGACCCATTTACATCTGACAAGTTTTCTTCCTTTTGGAAGAGGTACAAGATCTCAAGTATCGTTGGCCATTAAAGAACAATATTATTCATTCAT
>JASDQU010509775.1:38281-51993 GCA_032191745.1 Picea mariana
ATCTCATTAATCCACATGCAAGCATGGGTCCTCCAACCATTCTTCTAGGATAACCCAATCTGTAAAGCATCTTCCTGTGAGGGATTTCACCATAAGGGGACCACTTTGGAGTTCATACATTTGTGCACCTTATCAACCATGATAAGACAACAATGATTCATCTTTGCATCAATTCACCATTGCATCATATATATCAACTATGCATCATGTATCAATGACAACTCATTGAGCCATCTTCATCAATGCATCATAGCAATGATCCATCTCTATCGATTGGTTTCCACTTGGACATATATCATTCTCATCAAGGGCATCATATCAATCAATTACTTGACATCAATCAAATCAAACCATTTACATATGATCCAACAATTTCCCAAATAATCAAACCACTAGCATCAATGACAAACCATTGGCATCAATGACAACATGATCCAACATCGGTTGTATATGTATTTTGAGGGTGTGAGCCCAAATTCTGTACTATAACACCATATTTTTGGAGAAATGAAATATAAAAAACATTGGTCTTCGACTTTACTTATATTACAATGTGTATATTGGTGAATGTGTTTTCCTTACTTTAGGTATGTGACAAATTCCAATCTAAGACATAATTAGCATATGCATCAAATACATAATTAGAACTTCTAGGTATGTGATTATAAGTAATAAAATCAAAATGTCATTCCAAAATTGATACCCGTAGGAATCTTCGGAGTGGAGTAGGGTCTTGCACATAGTAAATGTCGTTCAAATGAAATACTACTAACTGGGAATCCATACGAACCTCTAAAGAAAAAATACTATGTGAAATGACATCACGTAAAATCTTTATAATAGTGCTATATCCATCCACATTATTCATTGATGGCCCTATGAAAACGCCACCTAAAGACACCAGTTGACCCTCGGGTGAGTAAACAACCAAGCAGTAGAAGCCAAGTTCCATGTATGACGACCGGAACTGTCTGTGAAGCAAGTCTATGACACAAATGAAAAGATATATATACACTAAGATACTCTAGTATACAAAGAATTATGCCTAAGATTGGGGCTCAAGTGTAATATCTTTTCAATTAGAGCCCATTTATGGGCTTAGACATAACATTCCCTTCATAATATTCTAACTCAGAGGGTCCTCTTTATAAGACACATCACACGATATAGGGAGTGTGCCACATCGGATTGAACTTTCATTCCCCCAATGGTTCTTTGTTTTGGTCATACAAGAGGACCAAATCACCCTCAATGTATTGTCGAGGATAGACATACTTATCATGCTATACCTTGACACATCATTTATTCACTTCTATAGTTGTAGAGGCATCTCTATGCTACTCATCTAGGCTCTCTAGGTGTACGAGGCAATATTCGAGATTGGAAGTGTTAGGTAGGACCTTAATTTCCAGTATAAGGGAAGGGATTTCACATTCAATAGGGAGGATTGAATCCACACTCTGTACTAACTGAAAAGGAGAAAAACTGGTATAAGTATTAACCAAGGTTCGATATGCCCAAAGTGATGAATAAAGCATTAGATGACAGTCATATTTTCTCTGGCTGATAGTTTTATGCAAAATGGTCTTGAGAGACTTGTTCACGGTCTCTACTTGTCCATTTTCCTAGGGATATTAAGGGGGATAATGACCATGTTTAAACCCCAGTTTTGATGCTAATTCTTTCATCATTTCGTTCTGAAAGTGATTGCCATGATTAGTGACAATCTCACTCGGGATTATGAACTGAGCTATAATTTGATTGAACACGAAAAATGTTGTGGTCAAGTATTCTACAACCACGATAATATATTGATGCCCCCCATATGAAGCTGGGTTGCAATCCAAAAAATCCACCCCCCACTTGGTTAAGGGACCGATGGTGATGAATGGGTGAAGAGGGGATGGATGTGAGTGCATATTCCGAGTGAACACATGGAAAGGGTCACACTTCTTGACCACTTTGACACAATATTTAAAAATAGAAGGCAAAAAATAATTGTCTCACAATATATTTTGGGTTGTCGCAAGCCTGGATATATGACCACGACAAGCCCCACTATGGAAGTCATTAAGAAAAGACTCAGCTTCCTCATAATTCAAGCAATTATGCAGGATATTATCTATGCCTCGATGATACAAAGTGTCATCGATGATAAGGTAGTTCTTAGCTTGATACTGTATATTCCATCAATCATCTCTTGAAAGATGCTGAGATAACTTCAAGGTTTGAAAATAGATCAAAATGTCTCCATACCATGGTCCGAAGAAGAGACAATAAAAATGTGTTCATCCACAAATGAATCGACATGAATAACGTCCTCATATAAGCGAGGGAAGTCTGATATTAACTCAGCAAAAACAAGTGATTTCTTGGATTTTTCCGAAGCAAAATTGAGATCAAACTCTTGCAAGATGAAAATCCATTTATTATATTTACCCCCTATGATACACCTAGTAAGGACGTATTTAAATGGGTTGACATCATCAACTATGATACTTTTTCAAAGAAATATATAGTTTTGTAATCTTTGGACCACATGTACAGTAGCCAAAGCTAGCTTCTCAACATGAGAGTACTTGAGTTCAGGGTTGACTAAGTTTTGACTAAGGTAGTAGATGATGTTCTCATGGAGCTCATCATCTTCCTAAACTAAAACCATACCAACCATCCCTTCGGATGCGGCGATATAAAGAAAGTAATCTCTACTATAGTCCGGAGGCTTCAACAGAGGTGTCGATACCAAGGATTTATTAAGAGCATCGAAGGGTTCCTGGGCTCACTCATCCCATATAAACAAAGTGTCCTTCTTCAAGAGATGTGTGAAAACCTTAGTAATATTGGCATAGTTTACTATAAACTTGCGTAAGAAGTTAGCTTTCCCCTGTAAACCTTGAATCTAACGAATGTTGCATGGGGGAAGCAATCAAAGTATTGCCTCAACCTTCAAAGGATCCACCATGATCCCAGTCTCAGAAACTAAGAACCCTAAAATATGACCCAACCTAACACAAAAGATGCATTTATGAGGGTTTAAACAGATGCGATAATACTGACATCTCTCAAAAACTAGCTGAAGGTGGGTAGAGTGATCCACTCTCTTGCGAGAGTGAGTAGTGAGATCATCGAGGTAATATTTGACTATATAATTGAGATCGTGAAAGGAGAAGTTCATGGCTCGTTGGAAGGTTTCTCCAGCATTTTTTGTTATGTGAAAGTAACCCAGCAACAAATACATTTTGTCTTATGTTGATCCTAGGTTTTGATCTGAATTCTGTTGTATCCTAAAAATCCATCCATAAAAGAAAAAACTTCACTTCCCACACACTCATCGAGAACCAGATCAATGAAAGGTGTCATGAAGTTGTCTTTAGGAAAGGCCTTATTCAGGTCTCGAAAATCCATACACACACGGATGGTTCATTTCTTCTTATTCACAGGAACGTGATTGGATACCCATTCATTCAATGGAATCCAGTAGATAAAACCATCATTAAGCAATTTTTCCACCTTTGCCTTAATAACAAAGGCCTTCCTAGGATTAACAGCTCTAAGTCTTTTCCAAATAGGTTTAGCATCTGGATAGGTTTTAATTTCATGTTCAACAATACGAGGGTTGATTCTTGGCATCTCTTCATATGACCAAATGAATACATCACATAATTCTTTGAAGAGATCGGTGTACATCTAAATTTCTTCAGGTGAACAATCTACACTGATATATACATTTTCAACTTTACTAGGAATGTGAGAGATGTTGATCATGATGGTAGGAGAAATAATTGTTCAACAACACAGGTATTCCAACAGAGGATGAACGCCTTCAGTAACCACTCACACAACCATATCAAATATCAACACACCGATGTTTTGACCTGGTTAAACCACTACGGGGAAACATCCACGGCCCTAGCCAACGCGGCCACTTGGAGAAGTTTATTAATGCAAAAGAAAAAGATTACAGAGAGATTTTACAAGAGAGTTTCTCACAATCGATCATCGACAAATTACCCTCCATTCTCTTTAAATAGAGATCATGGACCAATCGGGTGTTAAGCCACAGATCAATGGTCATTAATATTGAGGAGAATATGAACCATTGGATCACTCTATGTCGGGAACATATCGTGACCATTGGATTTCCTAACTACAAATGCATACTAATGCATACTAAAGAAACACACACCTTTACCTAATGAAACATTAGACCAAGTAGATATTAACTAACTCCCAAGTGTCTAAATATCCTAACATCCTCCCTTAAGAACAACATGGGATAGGATTGAAGGATTTACAATACTGACACTGTAGGGGAAGGAAGGAGGCATTAGAGCCTATCACCCCTTAATGAAAAATTCATGAACTCCTAACATAGATTGAAGTTTGGAAAACTTCGCTTCTGTAAGAGACTTTGTGAAAATGTCTGCAACTTGATCTTCTATAGGGAAAAAGAACACTTCAATAAATTTATCATGAATTTGCTTTCCGATGAAGTGCATGTGTAGCTCAATGTTGTTACTGCGTTGATGTTGAAGTGGGTATTTGGCGAGCTTGATGGCACTCTAATTGTCACACCAAAGTCTGGTCAGATGTTGCTACTGGAATCCAAACTATCAAAGGATTTGTCGAATCCACAAGGCTTCCTGACTTGCATTTATCGTTTCTCGGTACTCCACTTTTGTTGAAGAAAGTGCAATAGCCTATTGTTTCTTACAAGCCCAAGTGACAGGTCCTGAACCAAGGATGAAAACATAATCTATAGTAGACTTCCGATCATCAAGTTTGTTGGCCCAATATGAATCAGTGAAACCAACCAATAAAGGAGTCCCCCCTGAACTGTAATGTATCTTGAACTGAACTGTACCACGAACATAGTGAAGTATCCTTTTATCTTCTTTTGAATGGCTTTTATGGGGTGTTTTCATATACCGGGAAACAATACCAGCAACAAAGGAAATATCAGGACGGGTATGAGTCAAGTATAAGAGGTTACCAACCAACTAATGGTACAGGGTGGCATCAACTTCAGGAGAAGTACAGGTGGCAATAAGATTGACTCCAGACTGAAAGGGAGAAGGGGATGGTTTACAATCATCCATGTGAAGGTGATGAAGAAGGTCACAAGCATACTTAGACTGGTGTTGTCCCTTGGTTATGGAAGTAAGTGAAGATCGAGGAAGAAAAGGCAGAATGTGAACTACGCAAAAGACACAGTGACTGTTACTGGGTTGAAGTGAGCAAAGTGAAGAAAATATGGAATGAAGTAAAAGGAAGCAAGTCATTAGATGAGGAGATCGAAGATGACAGATCAACAAGGAAGAAGGATCGTGGACAACTCAGCAAGAGGAAAAAGGTACTGTTGGATTCTTTGTAGCACCACGCGAGAAGGAAGGAAATCTAGGCTGGCAAATCCCTGAAAAAGTGGGTCAAGTTGACCTAGGTTTTTAGACACCCAGGGGTTTGACACCTAGGTCTCAACCTAAGGATGTCAGTGAGATATTTTAATGTATAAATAAGAACCTACATGAGGGAAGGAGGTTTGATCTAGTTGTTTTCGTTGGTGTTACTATTGTTGTTATGTGATTGAGTGAGTAATATTGGGTGAGAGAGAAGTGTTATGTACGAGAGCCTTCTGTATTGTAAGATCTTCAGTTGGGTGTGAATATCAACCCTGCATCTGGGTGTGTAGGGAGGGGAGAGATAGAGAGAAGAAGAAATAATATCTGCTAGCTAAGAGCACAGAAAAGAACTATATGCTTCATCTTAATACATTATAAATCACAATTCTATGGATGTATCCCTAGAGAGAGGGTGAACCACGTATATTTTTATTGTGTGTGTGATTGATGCTGTGTTATTTTGCCTTGATATACTGTTATTGCATTGTTGTGGTAGATCTGATAGATGTGTGGAATAGATCTAAGATGATAAGTGATATATGCATGCTATATTTTTCTAGTGTTTGATCCACTTGATAGTTCACTTGGTTGTAGACATATTTTTCCTACAAACCCCCATAGCTGCTTCGGTTGAGACTACATCTGCTTCATAGGTGTAGCCGAAAGGGCAAGTAGTTAGGGATTTTTGGTGCGCTCTTGGAGCTGAACCCTGGGTCTGCCGCTGTGCCAACAAATGGTTCTGTTGTCGGGATAGGAATCTTCTTGAGGGAATTTCAAGGTGGTTCCCATCAAAGATATAAGTTCAAAAGTGGATAGAGGATCAAGAGAAGTACTTCGCTAAAGCCCAAAAAAAGAACCCTAATCTTAGTATAGAGGATTGTTTGGAGAGATATATCTTTACTGATATACAAGAGATTTTCTTTAGAGGAATCCATCAGGAGCTATATGAGTGGTTAGCTAGGTTAGAAGATACCCAGTTTGATACCAGATCTAGACCTCTTGTAGTTTGGACGTTGGCACTGATCAAGAAGGTTAAGAGAGTTGAAAATGCTATTTCAAGATAATTAGATCACTAGTTTGATATAACCAATGGAGGGTACATCACCGATTTTGTTGTTGACAAAGTAGAGTCATATAGCCAAGCTGAGAGATATTTCTTCAAGGGACCCATAAGAAAAATTTTACATTTTCTGAAACTAAAAATCAAGATGCTATTGCATGAGAAGAACATCTTGAAGATACAGTAGAGTGGTCGGATTTGAAAAAGATAATGTTCATGAATTCAGACAGCGACAATGACATACAGGATGGGCATATGACCTATTTAAGTAGAACTATAGGGACGAGGGTTTCTATAGTGGAGAAGAGGAAGACCTGACGGACGAAGAGCATTCATAACCCACTAGGGCAGAGGAAAGAAAATATGAACAACCTCGTCGGGACGAGCCAGAAACTTTAGGAACTGCGTAGACTACTGAAGTAAGTACTATTAAGCCCTCTGTTATTTTAGCAGCACTAAGCAATCAAAATAGTCAGAGTCACTAGAGTCTTCAGATTACTATTACTAGAAATTCAGCATATACTCAGACAGGAAACCTAGGCAGCTCTATGGCAGATGAGATGAGACTCCCTATCTTTTGGGGAGATGGGTCTAAAGACCCTGATCAACACTAGTTCTTGTGAATCTGTATGGAATATTAAGAATGTCACTTATGAAGATGTTAAAAGAACCCAGTTTAGTACTACCCTAAGGGATCACGCACTGAGTTGGTACATGAAGCTTGTCCAAGGACTTTCACAACCTAAGCCATTGAATGAGATCAAGAATGCATTGATTGCAGAGTTCAAGAAACCCAAGTTGGAATCACAATGTATTACAAAGATAAAATAAATCAAGAATAAGGTAGCCAAACCTGTTTGGGAATTCGATCAAATATTCAAGACCTTAATAGGCCGATTGACTTTTCAGATCCCAGATGAGAAGAACAAAGAGTGGCTCATTGTTTCCCTCTTACTAGACATCATAGTTCCTCGGATACAACATAAGATTTCTTCATAGGATGAGGCATTGAAGATCACCATGAAGTTAGAATCAGCCCCTATGGGAGAATACATCTCAGGTATGAGTCATATCTTGAGTCAGCTAACTAGTTTGTCTCTGCAGGTCGAAGATATGAAGAAATACAAGGGAAAAGATAAAAGGGAAGACATATGGTGTGTCAGATGCATATCAAAAGGTCATGACAAAGAAAACTATCCCCTATTTCATGAATACTTTGCCTTTGGAGCTCCGAGCCCTTTGAAGCAAGTCACCTTACCTTGGTGCGAGGTATGGAGAAATAGACATCGCCATGGTGAGTGATATTACATGTAAAAATATGTTCAGACACCCACAAATTTGTATTGCACATTCTGTAAGTCTGTGGGACATGATGATAGAGATTGTACGGATTACGATCTCATGCATGAAAGGACAAGAAATATATACAAAATTCAAGGCGATGTACAACAAGAAGGAAACACTACACAATATAAATCCCATGGGAGAGGAAATTTCAACCCTCGTGGTGGATTCAAAGGATGATGAGGAGGAGGAGGTATGGGTCAAGGCTGAGGATAGATCATCTGTTATAACTGAATACAGCCAGGACACTTGGAAAGAGACTATCAGAACCCTTTCACTACTTGCAGCTACTGCAACTAATTCGAGCATGTTATTGATGAATGTCCAACATTGCTAGCTAAGCTTCAGGAGAGAAGAGGACCTCAACAAAACCCGCAAGTGCAACTAATATATGATGAACCTCGCGAAGAAGACCCTAGAGTTGTTATTATTACTAGAGGAGGCGTTGTTACAGGAGAAGAAAGATTGATCCTAGGAAAGGCTACAAAAGACTCAGGAATTAGGAAATCTATAGAGAAGACACCAAAGCTTGCAAATGTTGGAGATTATTGGGATGCTTCCACTATTAACAAGATTACAAAATTATTGCATGAATATTAGAACTTGTTTCCAACTAAGTTCACTGATATGAAGGGCATTAAAGGGCCTATGGGAGAGATGAGGATCCCTTTGAAACTAGATGCAAGACCAGTCAAACAGAGACCCTATAGATTGAACCCTAAATAGAAGGAGAAAGTAAATATTGAGCTCGACAAAATGATGGAAGTTGGGATTATAGAACTCGTGGAAGAGTCATAGTGGATTATCCCTATGGTGGTGCAAGATAAGAAGACATGAGAGCTTAGGATCTTCGTAGATATTAGAAATTTGAATGATGCATGTTTGCATGACCCCTTCCCTACGCCATTCATTGACAAAGTGTTAGATAATGTGGGAGGCTAGGAAGTATATTCTTTTATAGATGGATTTTCAAGATACCATTAGATCCAGATTGCAAGGAAGATCGCCATAAGACCACATTTTCAACAGAATTAGGGTCCTATCAGTATACAGTGATGCCATTTGGATTGAAGAATTCCCCAACCATCTTTTCCAGTGTGGTGGTCGAAGCATTCAAGGAGTTTTTGCATAAATTTCTAGAAGCATACTTTGATGATTGGACTGTTTTTAGTTTATTGAAAAATCATATTGAATGTCTAAGGCTAATGTTGGATAAATGCAGGCAGTGTCAAATTGCCTTGAATATGAATAAATGCATCTTCTTATCACCATTTGGAGTGTTTTTAGGTCATATTGTATGCAAGAAGGGATTGTTGGTCGATCCATATAACATTGCCATTATAGTTGATCTACCCCCTCCTATTTCAGTCAAACATATGCGCACTGCATTGGGACACACATGATATTACAGGAAGTTCATTAAAGGATATGCCCAGATTACAACACCCATGGAGAAGAGTTTGAAGAAAGACTTTCAGTTTAGTTGGATAGAAGAGTGCCAGCAGAGCTTTGACACATTGAAACAGAAAATGGTTACTGCGCCTATTCTGGTTTTCCTAGATTGGAGCAAGGAGTTTCATGTGCATGTCGATGCGTCTTCTATTGATTTAGGAGCAGTGTTAGAACAACCTAGGGAAGGAGATATTGACCATCCGTTAGCATTTTCCAGCAGGAAGCTATCAACTGCTAAGATCAATTACACCACTACCAAGCGAGAGGGGTCATCCATGGTGTATGCCCTACATAAATTTCGCCACTACTTGTTAGGACACTTTAAAATGTTTACTGATCACTCCGCACTGAAATACCTAGTCAATAAGCTAGTGTTGGGGGGGAGAATATGTATATGGCTTATGCTATTTCAAGCATATGACTTTGAGATCATAGTAAAACCAGGTGCAGTTGAAACTAGGTAGAAGACACAAAAAATACAGTCTGCACAAGGAAGGAGATAAGGCATAGAGCAGAAAGCAAAGGCTTCACTACACACTCTGAAGTCGAAGTAAAACAGAAAGTTCAGATCTAAAGTGCCTTGGGATGAGTCATAGGTGAATGTTGGGGGCATGTTGGCCCTTGGTTATGGAAGTAAGCGAAGATCGAGGAAGAAAAGGAAGAATGTGAACTATGCAGAAGACACAGTGACCATTACTGGGTCGAAGTGAGAAAAGAGTAGAAAATATGGAGCAAAGTAAAATTAATCAAGCCATTGTATGAGGAGGTCAAGGATGACAGATCATCAAGGAAGAAGGATTGTGGACAACTCAGTAAGAGGAAAAACCCACCATTGGATGCTTTGGCGCACCGCGCGAGAAGGAAGGAAAGCCAGGCTGGCGAAGCCCTGAAAACGCAAGTCAGGTTGACCTAGGGTTTTAGACACCCAAGGTTTTGGTATCTAGGGTTTTGACACCTAGATCTCATCTTTAAGATGTCGGTGAGATATTGTAATATATAAATAAGAACCTACATGAGGGAAGGAGGTTCGATCTAGTTGTTTTCTTTTTTGTTACTATTGTTGTTATGTGATTGAGTGAGTAATATCTGGTGAGAGAGAAGTGATGAGTACAAGAACCTTCTGTATTGTAATATATTTAGTTGGGTGCAAAGATAAACCCTATAGCTGGGTGCACAGGGAGGGGAGAGATAGAGAGAAGACGAAAGAATATTTGCTAGCTAAGAGCGCAAAGAAGAACTATATGCTTCATCTTAATACATTATAAAGCACAGTTCTATGGATGTAGCCCTAGAGAGAGGGTGAACCACGTATATTTGTCTTGTGTGTGTGATTGATGTTGTGTTATTTTTCCTTGATATACTATTATTTCATTGTTGTGGTATATTTGATAGATGTTTGGAATTGGTCTAAGCTGATAAGTGATATATTCATGTTGTATTGTTTTAGTGTTGGATCCACTTGATAGTTCCCTTGGTTGTAGACATCTTTGTCCTGCAACCGCCCCATAGCTGCTCTGGGTGAGACTAAATCTGCTTTGCAGGTGTAGATGAAAGGGCCAATAGTTAGGGCTTGTTGGTGCTCTCTTGGAGCTGAACCCTGGGTCTGCCCCTATGCCAACAAATGGGAAAGAAAAATTCCTTCATTGGTTTGCAAAACTTGGAGGGCAAGGAAATAGTGCAAAAAACCTAACTCTGTCATTTCAAATTTCTTCTTAAGGATGGTTTTCACATGGTTTAAAATTTTTGAGTCACTATGAGTAAGGATAAGCTCATCAACATAAAGGACAAGGATTATGATATGGCTTCCTACTTTCTTGGTATAGACATTAGAATCATAATGGCATCTAGAGAATCCAGTGTCAATAAGAAAGTTGTCCATTTTGTAATACCAAGCTCAGGGATATTTCTTAAGACCATAAAGAGATTTCTTAAGGTGACAAACAAGGCTAGAGTCATTCTAGACATAGCCAAGAGGTCGTTCCATGTATATTTGTTCTTGCAAATCTCTATGAAAGAAGTTGGATTTAACATCCATTTGATGGACCTCCCATTTATGTGAGGCAACAAGGGCAAGAACAAGGTGGATGGAATTCATTTTGGCTACAGGTGAAAAGGTTTCATTATAGTCAATTCCTTCAACTTGGGAAAATACTTTGGCAGCTAACCAAGTTTTGTGTCTTTTAAGACTTCCATCTGATACATACTTAGTTCTGTAGACCCATTTACATCTGACAAGTTTTCTTCCTTTTGGAAGAGGTACAAGATCTCAAGTATCGTTGGCCATTAAAGAACAATATTATTCATTCATTCTTGTATCCGAATATGGATGACCTGAAGCTTCTGCAAATGTCTCTGTATCATGAATCTCTGAAACTTGAGCCAAAAGAGAAGAGGCTCGTTGGAACTGTGAACGTGTCTAACATTGATCTGAAGGATCACTGACAAGATCAGCAACTGCTTCTCATGTTGAATGGAACCATCTAGGAAGCGATGGAGCTGGTGCTGGTTCAATTTCAAAGGACTCGTCTGGAGGAAGGTGAGAATGTGGAGGTGAATTTTCATCCTCACTGTCATCATCTAAAGAAGAAACCATAATAGGAAAAGAAGAAGGCACAAATGACAAAGATAGATCACAGGCTGAAGAAGGCACAATCACGGAATTAGGCTTGCAACACAAGATATTTTCATCAAATTTAATATCTCTTCTAATAATAATTTCATTACAATGTGGTTGAAGAAGTCTATAACCTTTGAAATCTTTAGAATAACCAAAAAATATAAACTTCTCACTTTTAGGCTGCAATGCTTTCCTTTTCTCATCAGGAATGTGAGCCCATGCTATACTGCCAAATACACGGAGGTGACTTACATCTGGTTTAATTTTAGTCCAATATTTTTTTGGTGTTATATTTTTAAGAGCCTTTGTGGGAGTGTGATTTACTATGTAATTTGCACAGTTGATTGCTTCCGCCCAATACTTTAGACTTAATCCCTTAGATTGTATCACACAATTAGCCATTTCTTTTAATGTGCGGTTCTTTCTCTCAGCAACACCATTTTGTTGTGGTGTATATGGAACATTGTGTTTCATTTGGATGCCCTGTGTAGTGCAACAACTTGTAAAATTATTGTTCACATATTCTCCTCCATTATCTGTTCTTAAATTTTGAATTTGATGTCCAGATTGTTTTTCTACAAGGGCCTTATAGGCCAAAAACTTGTCAAAAAATTCACTCTTAATTTTTAAGAAGTAAACCCAAGTACATCTGGAAAAGTCATCAGTAAAAGTTAAGAAATACTTACACCCAGAAAAATAAGGGGAAGAGAGTGGACCACACAAATCACTGTGAACAAGTTGCAAAGGGCCCGAGGCATGCCAAGAGGCACGTTTGTCAAAATTGTCCCGGTGATTTTTTCCAAGAACACAACCGGCACAAACAACATCTTTGCATGAAACAAGAGGAAGACCAGTCACCATATGTTGATTACATAGTTGTTGCAATGAGTGATAGTTTAGATGACCAAACCGCTCATGCCAAAGTTTTCTCAAGTCATCGCTATGAGCAACAAAAACTGATGAAAAATATGATGACCCAAAGTTGTCACACTTGTACAACCTGGTAATATCATCAGCAATTCCAGTTGCAAGAACATGCTTAGGATACTTTAGATCCTTGATTACAACTTGGTGAGGTGAAAACTCTACGGTTTTACCTTCACCTCAATGAGTTATTTGATATACTCATAGAAGGTTACAAGAAAGACTTGGAACACATAATACATCATTGAAATGATTTTTTTCTACTCTAACTGTTCCAGATCTTTCAACACTAAGAGGTCTATCATCACCAACAAATATTTTCTTGGTGTTGCATTCATTTAGAGAATAAAATATTTCTCTATCCTTATCCATATGATAATATGCTCTAGAATCAATAAGCCACTCATCAGAAGAAGAAGTAGAAATTGTATTGAATGTAGAGTCCCAATTTTAATTTAAACTAACACGAATTAAAATAGAGCAGAAAATTTAAAAATTACTAGAAATTTGCTTACTTACGCATATTTATTCACAGATTTTGGTAAATTAAATAACATTTTCCAAAATAATTTGCATACAATTTAAAATTGAATAAACACTTCATAATTTGGAAAATACCTGTCACTGATGCTAAGCTTGCGCTGCAGCTTGAATCCTCAGCTTCAACACTCCCAAACCAGCCACCCTGCCGACCAGTGCGCCTGGACCTAGGACATCTACAGATGTCCTAGCCCTCCGTGCCCAAACCTCTCATCCACGGTGCACGGTAAATCCTCACTGCTAAATCAGTCCCCCAAGCTCCCCCCCAAAATCTCCTCTCGTCCAAAAACCCCCGAATGAATGAGAATCCCCTCAATAATCCATACTCCCGTTCCTTATGCCTCCATCCTCCTCTCGAACCTTTCCCCCTCACCAA
>JASDQU010509776.1:16510-28645 GCA_032191745.1 Picea mariana
CATTTTTCAAGTTATTTGAAACATTTTTTTTACCTTTAAAAGCTTGGGTTTTGCATTAAAGATATTCTTGTGCTTGAATTCTTCCTTGGGTGATGTTTCATAGTTAGAGTGCTTTGGTATATAGTTGAAAAGGGCTTGTATTTGTTTGGAATTTTGAAAACATGCATTTTATAGTTTGGCATCATTCCTCTTTCCATTTAAAGAGGAAAATTGCAAAGTTGCATGATATTGAGTGTTTGTTTATATTCAGAAGAAAATAAATATTCTCCTTCTCATAGATAGAATTCATCGAAAATAAATGATGCCATTTCATTCTTTTAGCATTCTATTGGAGTCGAGTCTAAAACATCATTAGTTTCATCTATGTCGACCTTTTCTCAGTAAAAACAGACATTAAAATCAACCAACTCTTTAATTAAATTAACTAGACATTTTTGTTTATAGTGCACCAACAGTAATTTAGAGCTAGGGTCTTTGGACTAGGAAAAGTGAGTAAATTGTCCAAAACTACTAAACAAGACTACAAAACACTAAAGAGTGATAAAATCCACTTGTCATATAGGCATAGCCGGGAACCCCCTCTAACACAGGGGATAAACAAAAGGTCATGTGTGGGAGAGCAGCGAAGATTACCCCTCCAAATTTTGACCAATCGTAGTGGAAAGAACGTATATTGGGGGTTTTTCTTGAGAAAATGCATGTTTCATTTGGTCTCAGTGCTTCATGAATCCCAAATCCATTCGGGGTCCTCGGGAATCCTACCATTCCACTTGTCTTTAGTTCTCTTGAAGAACTTTAGACTTTGTTATCCTTCCCATACACTTGGTCTTGATTTTCGGTTGTACCCCCTGGGAGGCCGACTACGAGTTGGTAACCTTAGTGGCATTTCCTAGGTATATAAAGAGGTGACTATTGAGGGATTCACATGGTACCTTGGGTAGACATCATATCACACTTTCAGTACCCTTGGAGGGTGACCCCGCGAAGCGAGGTTTGCTTGCACCGAGAAGGGATATTACATGGAGGTCAAGGTAACTTCTTCTCATATCTTCATTGATGGATTGACATCGCGTCTTCATTATATCCCTCTATATACTATTTCTTGGTTGATTACCTATATATTTATTAGGGGTGTGTTCAATCAAAATTTGTAGTTGGCCTTAGGGATTTTTTATTTTCTTTCACTGTGGTTGACTGAGGTTTTCACAGATCTCATAGAATGTAAGGATCACCTCTCGAGGGGAAAGAGCCTCCACAAAATCCTTCTAACGAAGGAATGGTAGAAGAAATAAATTATAAAACCATGAGTGTAGCTTCTGGAAGTGACCAAAATCTAGAAGAATCAGTCACAACCTTCGTGGAAGGCATGGGGTATTATGAAAATCCCCTTTTTATTGATCCACTTGGCCCACTACTCATTGAAAACCCATCCATAACATATTTTGATGCTTTTTCTTCTTACAATTTACCAAAGGGATTAGAAATTTCACCTCCTTTATCCACAACTCTTGTAATTGATCCTGCAAGAGCACGGTCTGCTATTGTTGGCTCTTCTTCTTTATTAGGAACATATGTGACCCAGGTTACTTCGACACAACCACTGGAAAATACACCTCTCTTTTCATGTGGGATCGATAATATTCTTTCTTCACTCGTCCCATATATGCATATACCAAGTGCTTTACTTGGTCATTCCATTGGTCATATGGTCAGTAGTCAAGTCATTCACACAACCCCAATTACACAAGCCACTCATCTTGCATCTCCAACTTTACAAATGGGGAGTTCTTCTATACCCTTCATTGGAGGTCAATCTTCAATTGAAGGCCAACCCTTTGCTGGGGAGGAATTTCCAGTCGGAGGACAACCCTCCCCATGGGGGCAACAACCAGTTAGGGGGAAACAATTTGTTTGGAGCCAACAACCAGTTGGAGGGAAACAACTTGTTTGGGGCCAACAACCAGTTGGGGGGAAACAACCTGTTTGGGTCCAACAACCAGTTGGGGGGAAACTAGTTGGAGGTCAATAGCCAGTTTGGGGACAATCCCACGTTGGAAACCAACCTCAATCTTGGGGGGGGAGGGATGTTACAGAAAACCCTCTAGGTATTTACACTACTTTAATGTATCTAGAAGTGTCAAATACTCCATGGGTTCAACCCAATCCAGCAAGAATATCTCTACAAGGAGATTTCTCCACTCAACCAATAAACCTCATGTTCCCCACTCCCCAAGCCACTCAACCATGTATGGGTGGACCATCAGGATTCAACATGCCATCCCAACCTGTATATGGTCCTATTGGTACTCTAATGCCCCATCCATATTACCAGTATTCACAATCAAACCAATAATTTTCTTTCTTGGCTACCTTATATCTACTAGATTTTTGCATTTGACAAACAATCCTATACAACATGCCCTGTTCTATCCCCCTATCCCTTCCAAACTATCGTCTGACATCCCCAAGTTCAATGGAAAACATGGGGAAGATCCTAATCACCACGTAATGACCTTCCATCTCTGGTGTTCTTCAAATTCCTTGATGGACGATTCCATTTGGTTACAACTTTTCTAGATAATTCTCACAAGGTCGACGAAAAAATGGTATATTGAACTGTTGTGAAACTCCTTTGTCAATTTTAATTCTATTTCCATGGAATTTTTTACTCACTTCCAACTTTTCGTTTGATATGAAATAGGTACATATATTTTGACTTCACTAGGAAATCCTCTTCCACTCATATTTTTTATCATATACATGAGTGGAGGTGGCATTGAATATTGATTAAAGCTCCAATTTCGGACCAACTCCTGGCATATTGGTTCAAAAAATCTCACCTATAACCCATTGCTATATATTTCACCATGGAAGGCATTGTTACCGAGGAGTAGAATATTATTCATGCCCAATATTTAGATCTAGTATATTCCTAATCTGACACACTATATAATATGATCCCTCATGCTCCTCAATCATCGAATTATCCAACAAAATTAGCCCCAGGATCCCATGCTGATGGCATAGTCGATTCTGTAAAACTACAGTATTCCACACAATCACAGACTGGTACGAATACCAACTTTGCTCCCTCTCTTTCACAAACCTCTGAGGTGAATGTGGTTTAATTCATTTCATCTCAACCATCAAGAGGAAAGAAAAAAAACAAGGGTAAATCCAAAAAATATTCTAATCAGTAGGAGAGTCCCAACACCCAAGACCCCAATGTTGGGGGCAAAAGAAAGGACAAATTTCCTTGCATGGTATGTAATGAAGACCAATTCACCAAAGATTGTCCCCTCCTTTCTAAGGTCCATAAATATCTTGAGCGAGGGGGATCTCCTTCAAAACCAATGGTATTGACCAATCCTTTCCCCCAGCAAAAAACAATGATCACACAAGTTCCTGCACCCCCACCCAGAGCCAATGCAGGGTCCTCAACTACAAATTTCATGATGGTTAAATCCACAGTGGCATTAAAAACCAAAGCCAATAAATATGACTCCATGGAGAGGGAACCTTCATCAAATGATCCTCCCCCAACTTCACCACCCAATGGCCCTCTCACATTAGAGAAACCAACTTCTGAACTTTCCATCCACCCTCCAAAAGGGATACTTTGATGGACCACCCATAATCTGAATGCTTGGGTATCCCAACGCTACAACATAGTGGAATATCTTTCCTAGGCCCTGTGTCCCATGTCGGCACTCGAAGTAATGAAAAGTTGTCCTTCATAGTGGAAATCCTTGCTCACATCCATAGGGGGAATCAACCCTTCGGAGTCTAACATTATTTTTTTTGACACATAACATAGTGAGTTTCTTCTCTCACACCAACTAGCATTGCAAATTATAGTTCAATGTTTGAATAAGAATATATTTTGTATGATGATTGATGAAGGAGTTTCCACTTGCACTATTTATTTGTCATGTTGGAAAGTCGTTGGTTCTCCACATCTCACCACATCTCCAACCATCCTAAAATATTTTGATGGACATTCTTTCAAACCTTATGAAATTATCTCTTCCTTACCCATCGAGCTCGAAGGAAAGATTGTCTTCGTCAAAGTCAAAGTGGTGGATGCCACACTTGACTATAATATTATCTTGGGTCGCACTTGGTTCTACACCATGCAGGATATTGCATCCATTGTCTTTTTTTTTATACATTTTTCCCGTCAAGGGAAGATAGTTATGATCAACCAATTGGATTATTGCACACCTAACTTATGAACTAATCCTGGCACCAACGTTCCTTTCATAAGTGAGTCTTCCGGGGGGTATGAAAGTATCGGTGTAGGCATGTTTAAAGATCCATTTCTTATGGGAATTTTCCCCCTTCCTTCACTTGAAACTACCCATATTTATCCTATCAACATGATTTTTTCATCTATCGGTGAATCCCTCGGGTCAGTTGATCCTTGGGTGGTACCTCATCCTGGGGATGTTAACTTATATGGAGCATCCATACCACGCATCGCGGTTGATATTTTTTATCTGAAAGTCCCCTCATCATGCATTGATATTGGTCAACCATTCCATCCTCATATGGAATGTGATCAACCTACTCCACTCGTACTGGTTGTTGACTCCCTCGGTTCCCATGATTTCCTATATACTAAGTTTCCTTCATAAGAGGCCACCGCAGAAGTCATGGCTTCAATTTTTAAGCCTAGAAAGGATGAGTATCATCACACCTTCCTCCCTGATTTGGAACTGATTAGATTCATCATGATGAGTTCCAACCTGAGACTGGGGGCATTGGCTGGGACATCCAGCCAACCTCCCAGTTTTCACCCTTTTTCGCCTCAGATTTATTTTTTTAGAACTTTCCACTGAATTCTCTGCTTCCCCTCCCTTCGAAGGTTCACATTTTGTACCCCCTTAACGTCTTGATGGGTCTCATCAAGGAGCTTTCATCTCTCACAAAACCACTCATGTTGAGTAACTTCAGCTGCAGACATTCATTCATATGTGGCATGGCCCCGTCATGGTGTGCCATATGATTCCTCCAATGGCTCATAAGTTCATTGATTATGAAAAAATATCCCTAGATTGAGCCTAGAAATGGGATCTCCTTTGTTTAAACCATCAGGATGTGTAGTTCCTTGTACCTAGGTATGTGGTGTGAGTGCCTTTTTTTTTGTGTACATCATATCCAAAAATCCAAAAATATTTTCTTTTTAGGATTTCACTATGTGTGCTAACCTTGGAATCTAGTTTACATGTGTTGACAGGATTCTCGGGATTTTTTTAAGATCGGGACATCCATTGAACTTGAGGTACATGTCTCTAAACTGGCATATAAGGAGATTTTTTTCCCTGCATTTCCCTCTTTACATTTTTAACCGTCCATATTTCCAAAACTATACCTTAGGTTCCCTCCATTTTTTTTATTTTAACGGTCGCACTCTACTAGTATTGTTGTCTCGCTGCTTATTGTTGATACATCACCATTTGATTCCATTTCTTATCACACCGAAACCATGCTTGACCGCTAGCCATCTAGTTGCTACCATACACAACACCTCTGTTGTTATGAATGACCATTGTTTTTCATGTCATGTTGCAATCCATTACTTCAAATCATGTTCCTTGCTCCTGGAAATTCATTGCTTACCACTTGTTCTCTCTAGATGATCTTACTATTACCCCCTTTTTGTGCTCGCTAACCAACCATGACAAAGGTACACCCAGAGTCTTCATTAAGCTCTTTTCAGACTCCTTAAACATAAAAAGATTGATGGGTGAGATTGTTTTCTTTCACACTTGTTAAATGGATTCGAAAGGACATCTATTCGGTGTAATTTTACCCTTTTTTCAAACTGGATGGACTAATTATGAAAAATGAATACTCTAGCACACCTTGGCTAGAAAATTTCTCCCTTTTTTTATTTTATCCTTTTTCAAGCTCGAGCGACTAAATTTATGAAAATGAATATCATTGGAGTCTTTTTTTAGACTCTATAAACATGAAATGACGAATCGAGCACTATTCTCCTCCCCGGGCTAGATAATAAATCCACAGGTGAGAACATCAATCATACTTTTATTTTATTTCACGCTCTCTTAAACATGAAAGAAGCAAAAAATAGTGGGGGTTTTTTCCATCTAGTCATCTTCACAAATGGCAGCCATCTATTGAGTCGCCCTTGAACAATGCACCTATTTTGCATCTATGTACAACAGTTGGGTTATCCATTTTCTATGAATCATTAACATATCTAATATGAGTTATTGGAATCCACCAACTCGTTACTCTTCTAGTCTCCCACGGTGAGTGTTTTGGTCCTTCTAGAGTCAAAGCTTCCAATTCAAGTTATTTGTCGTGTTGATTTGTTCAAGGGAAGTTAGCATGTGTTAGCCATTTGCAGTCCTTTAGACCATTCCTCCTGACCATCCCTACGTCATTTATTCTCTACCATTACATTCTTCACACCATCTACCTTTATATGTTTCATGTTGCTTGATTGGGGATATATCAAGTCCCTCCTTCGATGGATTTCATCCTTCCGACTGTAGCTCATTATCCAGGTTTTAAATCTAGAAACCAGTCAGTACCTTGGGACTTGTAGACATCAGTTGAAGGCTCCCTTACATTTTGGTAGTGGCTTTATATCATTGGCTCATGTTGAATGAATCTACGAGTGTTCGACTTCAACTCATTTATTCACACTCACTAGATTTTACTAGGTATCTTGGGATCCATCATCACCATTGATGGATTAACTCATGTACGTTAAAAGTATACATCAATGACCGGTAATCATATGGTTTCTACCATGCTCAACATCAACTCATTTATTCGCATGTTGTAGATTCATACTATTTGGATTTGGGACGAATACCTTGGGTTGGGACCATTCATTCCTTGATCGGATTCCCTCCCAGATAGTTGCAATGGAGTTATTCATGAGTACTTCATAGATCACTCAGGCATTGAGTGCTCTCACTGATTTGTATCATGTGACATAGATCCACATTTGTACTTGGTTGTAGCTATTCTCTCACCTGTTACATGTATCCACAATGTATTCTTTTGTGGCCATGATCTAGTTACTTGCATCATGCATGGATCCGCAATGTATGTTTGGTAGCTATGATTAGTTTCTATCACTGAGCATGGGTATTCCCACCTCGAGGATGTTATTATTGTGTAGGAATGATGATGGTTTCTTTCTAGGTTCCTTCGCTCAAAGCTCCGTGATTTTGTTTGTGAAGTATTTCGTCCATCAGACACCTCTTCTGACCTCACACTTTAGGGGGAATCTGTTATACAATTATTTTCCACTTGATCACTTGATGGGCATCATCTAGGGGTCAGTAGTCTGAAACAATGAATTATACCACCTTTCCTTGAGTTTACAGTACCTTTTTGGCCTAGTCGTTGGTTTCCCATTTACATCCTATGACTAGAAAGTGTTGGTCGCTCCTTGTCTTCCTTCAAGGAGTAATCGGTCACTCCCTTCTAGTTATTTAGGGGGCGATCGAACTATTACTCCCTTTTTAGGAGTGGTTTCGGGAGATGATATTAAATCTTTATTTCTCGGGGTTCGACCTAGAGAATATTTTCATCTTGGGCATGGGAATCCTATCCAATTCAACCATTTGATATTATCCCTAATATCCTATATAATTAGGGGTCTCTCATGGGGAAAAGGGGGGAGGAAAAGATAAATCAAACTTATTTTGGGAGATTGATTACTAAGCTTGGGAAATGGACTTGGGAAAGGATTGTAGCATCAACCTCCTTGATTATTTGAGATGCTAGGATAAAATCATATCTTTGTGAAAGTGGACAACCAGGAGCATGCATGGACAACCTTCGATCATCGATTAATCCTTTCGCTACACCAAGTAATTTTCATGTATGAATTAGATCTAGTAAAATTTGTTGTTTACACCTCTATTCTATCTTAGGTCTAGGAAGATCCCAAGGGATTTTATCTCCTGCAAGGTGAAAATATCCTACAATACTTTTCAAACCATTGAAGTGACCAAGAAGGCTCTAAATCCCAATATGATTGCAAGGTCCACCCTCATGCCTTTAAAAAAGGTGATCTATTCTTGGTAAATTACCAATCCCATCATATCTTAGGTCGAGGAAAATTTGAACTACTATGGAAGGGACCTTACATTATCAAACAATGTTTATGAAAGGGGGCATATCTTCTTATCGGGCATGAAGGTGAGCTCCTCGTAACCTTCACAATGGTCTTTACATTAATACATTTACCCTTAATCATTTCTTTTAGAGCACCATTATACATTGTATATAGGTTAGATAGCCTTTTGCATCCCTTGTGTAAATTTTGCATCTCATTCATTATCTTATTGCACCCTTCAGATGGACCCCTCATCCTATTTCTATATCCATTATGTTAATGGTTTTATTCATTATTGAATGAATCTAGCCTTAGTAGCTTGGGACCCCTTTACCCCCTCACATTTCCTTGTCCATTCTAGTGGTATTTTCATTGGAACTGTCATCAATAACCATTTTGAATATAATGTTATTCAATGCCCTTGATCTTTGCATACCTCAACTTCATGTTTTTCTTGAATATCACCTTCTTCTCATCATGCAATTCAACAACATTTATCATATGCATAACCCTTTCCTTTTTAGAAATCATTTACCAGTTAAACTTTTGGCGTGTTCATTCAATTCGATTTAATTTAGCCATGTTACCAAAAGACAAAATAATTTTGTAGATACCATTGCAAATGACATTCTAGATTGGCATTTAACACATGCATACATAAGAAGATAACATTTTTCATTCACATTTAATCTAGCATGCATAATAATTTGTAAATAAAATTCATACAAATTGGTACTCCAAATTTGCATATCAAAAACTTCATCCTCCATTCCCCTTGAAGGGAGGATCACAACCTAAGGGAACTATGACCTCCCTATAAATATAATGGACAAATTGGCTCACCATAACTACTCTTCGTAGGATCAGGTGCCAATCAGATGTGCCCCTATACAATTTGCTACATGCATGCGTCATATAACTCATGCCACCCTTTCTTAGATACTCTAATCACAATCAGTCCAACCTCTGTCTCGTATCATCTAGGATCTAATCATTGTCTACCCTCTACCTAGGCCTCGATGGCCCATGCTTAGTAGGATCCAATCACATGCAATGATGGGATTACCCTGCCATCCTCATTGGTGTTATATATGTACATGCATATAGTATATGATCAATAACACATTAAAATATTCTACTCTATGTATTTAATTTAAATCACATTATACATACTATTGGGTCCCCATGCTTGACCTAGTGGAATGGGTAACTCTGGGTCTCCTTGGTAGCTCATACCCTTATAGGGATAGTACTTAATATGAATTGTGAACTAATCCTAGTGTGCAAATAATTTTGTGTGGAACATGTTTCCCAAACCCCCACCTCCCCCCATATCAACAACTAGCCCCATTGTTGCATCTTCGACTCCTAAGGACCCCCATCACAAATACATACATGAGGACAAAGTCTAGGAATATTCTCGAAGAGGAATGAACATAGAACTATGCCAAAAGAAAATTTACCCCTTGATGACCTATGGTGGGAGGTGAGTTGGCACTTCAACATCATGAATAACATTGGGTCCACCCATACTAGGTCCCATCCAAGACACTCTCCATGAACACCATATATCCACCTACTATCCTATGGGGATCATGGGTCCCCATAATGTAGTAATGGCATGTGTATCGAAGCACTCTGGATCCATAATTTGGATAGAATCATCTTTGACACTTGCATTTTCATTTCAATGGGTTTTCACTAACTCCTCTACCATCCTCACATGAAGAATCACTAGCTATCACAAAATTCTCCCATCATTGAGATCCTAGTCAAGAAGTATATATCTTGGACCATGATATTTATTGTCTTTCATAACCAAGACCATAAGAAACAACACCACTCAAATAACGAATAATTATCTTACCATCCTTCCTTTGAAGCTCCTTTGGTTTTACATTAACTAACTTAACACATTTACTGCAAAGGATAAGTGAGGACAAGTATTACACAAGTAAACAAGGCTACCAATCAATCAACAATACAATTTAACATCCACATATTTACTTGCGTCGTTGTCTCCCAACTTAGTACAAGGATCCCTGGGTGTAGAAATAGGTTTGCAACCTTTCATTCTGAACTTATTCAAAGTCTCCACAACCTACTTCTCTTGAGTCAAAATGTGTTGATATTTATCCTTCCAAACCTCCAAACCAAGACAATATTGAACATGACCTAAATCCTTCATTTTAATTCCTCACATAATTAATTCTTTAACCAATGAATTAATTCATCATCATTTCCTATGAGAATGAAATCATCTACATATAAAACAATAATCACAATGCTATAATGATCACACATAAAATATAGATTAACATCAACAAATGACTTCTTTAAACCTTTTCCATGGAACCACTCATAAATCCAAGTATACCATGAATAAGGAGCTTTCTTAAGAACATAAAGGGCCTTCTTCAGTTTGCACACAAGATCCTCTTTACTGGCCACTTTGAACCCCAATGGTTGTCATATGTAGACTTCTTGTAGAACACCATTTAGGAATGTCATTCTCACATCCATTTGGTGAAGACTCCAATTCGAGCAAGAAACCAAGGAAAGTACACATATAATGGTAGTATATAGAGCAACAATTGCAAAGGTATCATCATAGTCAATGTCAATATTTTGACCAGAACCTTTTACAACAAGCCTCACATTATATGTTTTTTTATGGAACCATCAACATTATGCTTTAGCTTGAATATCCATAAGCTACCTATTTAATTGTCTTTCCTTCAGGGAGTGGAACTAAATATCACACATCATTTTTCATGATGCTTTCATATTCTTCCTACATGGATTCAACCCATTATCTACAACATGAAGCCTCATCAAATGTATTGGGCTTAGAATCAACCAAGCTACTCATCAAAACAACAAAATTAGATTCATACCTTTTATTTGGGATTTTGGTTCATGTAGATCTTCTAGGACGTGAGTCAATTTTGGTTTGTCGTTATGTTTCAAACCATAATCATCTACCAATTTATTTATCCACATTGGTTTCTCCCTAGCCAATTCATGATGATCCTAGTGGTCTCCACCACTGGAATCATCCAATTCTTCCATTTTTATGTCATTAGTCACGACATCATCACTATATTTTGCAACTAACTCATCATCGACTTTTATCACAACTAGTTGCACTTTCTCACCAAGAATGTTAGATGCCATTTTGAAACCTGATTCATATAAAATAATTTCTTTGTATAATATAATTCTTCTTTCACTAGGAACGAATATTCTATGTGCTTTGGACTCATCACTATATCCAACAAACACACATCTTTTTATTTTAGCTTCAAGCTTTGTTCTCTTGCCAGAAGGTATGTAAGAATATGTTGGTGAACCAAAAACTTTAAAATGATCAACATGGGGTTTTACCAAAAAAAAAAAGGCCTAGGGTGTAACATCCCTTAATGACTTATGAGAACACATGTTCAATATGTGCACAATAGTATCACATGTTTCCTCCCAAAAGAAACAAGGCATACCAAATTTCTCCAACATGCACAGTGCATTTTAAATAATGCTCTTGGTGTTCCTCTCTTCAATATCGTTCTATTGAGGAGTATAAAAAGCGCAATGCTTCCTCTCGATCCTAAATCACTTTCAAAGGAAATAAATTCATTAGAATTGTAGTCCCGCCATTATCACTTCTCACATTTTTTATGATACACCTAATTTTCTTTTCTACAAAGGATTTAAATTCATGAAACCTTTCAAACACTTCATTCTTGTGGTTCATGAAATATATCCAACATTTTATAGTGTTGTCATCTTTGAAAATAACAAAGTAGGAGAAGCTAGTAATAGAAGGAGCTCATTGGTCCACACCCATCAGCATGAACAAGATGATTCCTAACATATTTGTTATCACTTGGAAAAAAAGGATCCATGTGATGCTTTCCCATAGCAAATTCATCATGTACACCTCCTTTGCTCACATTAAACTATGGAATACCACTTACCATTTTCTAAACTTTCCTTTCGCTATCATGATTTAAGTGACCAAATCTTCTATG
>JASDQU010509776.1:29415-39943 GCA_032191745.1 Picea mariana
CTTTTTAAAAGCACCAATTTTAAAACTCAATACAACAATTTAAACTCTCAAAAAACACACCAATAATTTGTTCACATATTTATCATTTTTTCACATAAAACTAATTCGATATACAACAATTTAAACTCTGAAAGAATACACCAATAATTTGTTCACATATTTATCCTTTTTTCACATAAAACTAAATTAATGTTAAACAAGTTCATACGCATTTTTCTTGTGTAAAAAATAAACATACAAATCTAAAAAAAAAAATTGCCCAACCTCAATGGGATGGATCACTTTTCCACTGAAAAACAAAACAAATCCATTGTGATAACTGCCATCATATACAGCATACCACCCACTATTTTATTTATTTTGAAAAAAGTGTATACACTGAACAACCTTCCCGTCACATACCTGAGAACCAACTTTAATGATATGATTTTCAATGTTTGTAGGCTAAATGTTTTAAGAAATGATAAAAAAAATTGGTTACATTAATTGTTAGATTATAAAATTTGAGCGATTATTTCTGTATAATCAGAATGCGTTACAGGTTTTCCAGTAAGCTGAATTTATTTCTACATTCAAAAATAAATTTTGAATAACAAAAAATAGTGATTCGTATAAATTTATATCACAAAGCAAAAAAAACCATTTCATAAAACAACTAGACAATACCCTTTCAATAATAATCAATTAAATCAAACTAAAAAGATACTACAAACAACAACTTGGAAAAACAACTTGGAAAAATCTATGTTGCTTCCCTGCACAGCAATACAACTATTAGTTCAAGTGGGAAAATCTATGTTGCTTCCATGCACAGCAATACATAGGGCCGGTAACAAACTTTTTCTGGTTCTTCACCAAAACAATGACACCATTCACTAGCTGCATGTTGAACACTCTACTCTCAAGGCTTCATAACTTACATGTTTTTCTCTGCAACACACGCAGGTGTATCATATGACATACATAGTGATTCAGCTTTCATGATTATGTTTTATTTTGTTGGATTTTATTTTTATTTTTAATAGAGAGAGGATTGGCTCTGCTTCATAAGTTACATGTTTTTCTTTGCAACACACGCAGGTGTATCATATGACATAYAAAGTGATTCAGCTTTCATGMTTATGTTTTATTTTGTTGRAWTTTTTTWATTTATATTTATTTATATAGACTGAAGATTGGCTCTGATACCATGATAGGAAGCTTGTACWCTCACAATTTCTCGGTTTTTCTTTCCCAATYTTTTTKRRGAATGGATTTTCAAACGMATGACAGTATTATAACAAATTCATTGTAAAAGATAAGGATGGATTTTCAAACGAATGACAGTATTATAATAACAAATTCATTGTAAAAGAGTGGAAGGATTATGTTTTATTTTGTTGGATTTTTTTTATTTATATTTATTTATATAAATTGAAGAGTGACTCTGATACCATGATARKAAGCTTGTACACTCACAGTTTCTTGGTTTTTTTTTTTTTCCAATCCCTTTAAGGATGGATTTTCTAGTTTTTCTTCCCAGTCCCTTTGAGGATGGATTTACAAACAAATGACAGTATCATAACAAATTCATTGTAAAAGAGTTTAAGAAGAAATATTACAATTCACAATAACACAATTTTAACACACAACAATTTATGATAACATAATCATAAAAAACAACAATATATTGAATTGTTTATTCCATTGAACTCATATTATACATTATTCCATCAAGACTTTAAGCCAACAATTCAACTCCAACTCCACATTAAATTAAGAGAAAATTTTGTTGGAAAGAATCTCTCATTTCCAACTTAAATTCAATCAAAAAAATTTATTGAAAAAAAATTCTCATCTCCAACTCAAATTCAACCGAACTTTATAATCTCATCTTCAACTCAAATTCAACCAAAATATTCTGGTTGAAGAGAATCTCTCATCTCCAACTCAAATTCAACCAAACTCCATAATCTCATCTCCAACTCAAATTCAACCAAAAAAATCTTGTCGATCTCATCTCCAACTCAAATTCAACCAAACTCCATGATAATAGACAATGTATATCAAAGTACATAATCAAAAACACTGATAAAACATACCAATAACAAATATTGAAAAATAAGAATCCTCCAACCAGGAGGACCATTTAAAAAAAACCTTAGACTCACATCTCCTAACACACGGTACCATGTAAAGAAAACCTTTATCTATATGTAATTTAGTAAGATCCCCACAAGAATTTAAAAACCTATCAAACGAGAAGAACAAAAGCCAAGAGAGTGACATTTTGTAATACCATTTTTCCAGTGAAAACCACCATTTTTCTCATCCTTAATGTTTTATCCGATCCGACGTCTCAGTCGTCAAGCAATCACAATTCAAGTACCGTTGCTTAGACCTTGTGATATTCTTGTTACAGAAATTCATACTATCAATTGGTCGTACATAGTGGATCAATATGGATCAATATTGAGCGGCAGAAAGTGAGAGTTTACTCCGTTTCCGTTGAGATGTGTGCTGTGAGATTAATGTAGACAGGGATTGCAAGTTAGATCTGACTATGGTATCAATGAAGGTGCGGGTATCTTCTCTAGAATTCCCCTCTGGAATATCTGAAACATAAGATTCCACAACAATAGTCCAAGCCCTTTCGTCCCTGACAAACTCACTCACTGTGGTGACGGACCGATAATTCCGAAGGCGGTGCTCTCCTCCCAACACTCTGAAACTAAGAATGTGCTTCTCCTCGTCCAGAATCTCGAGGCGCTCGACACTGTTCTTGGCTGGAAGCCCCGATACGACTTTCACCTCCCTCACGCATCCGATCTTGACATCCCCGTTGACGGAGCAGCTCCTGATGAAGGGCTTGTAAGTTTCAGGTTGATCGAACCTCCGAATAACCGACCACACTTTGCTCGCCGGTGCGTCGATTCTCTGAATTGCTATGGACGAGCACTGCCCATCATCTTCGTTTCCAACATGGTCAGAATGATGGGCCACCAAAATATCCAGAAAGTTGACGTACTCCTCCTCGCTCAGATATGAGGGCCTGCGTATGTTATCCTGCAAAACCAGATGTTCAATTTTGATTTCTTCACGGATCCCAGTCCGCTTCCCCATTCTCTCAATTTACAGTCCAATACACGGCCGATTTAGCTCCGGTCAGGTAATAAACAGAGTAGTCACGTGTCTCTTAAAGAAGCGAAGAGCTCGCGCCGCTCTTCATGAGCTGCGGGTTGGCTGTACAACTGGATTTTAGATCAGCGACGCGTACATGAATATAGCAGAAACAATAGCAGGYGACGGCATATACCCAGACGAGGAGAACCAAAATATAACAAACTTAGCGACCAAATCGGATCAAACGATCCCCATTGTCACTCGCCTACTAGAAGCTTCCGTCAATGTCGTCGCCCACCAAACGATATCCGCCTTCCCCTTTCCCACAAAACTGCGTGACGTTGACATATGAAACCCGTTGACAAAAATAAATAAATATCTGTATAAAGTCGTAGTAAATATCTGTGTGCAATTCAGAAATGCAATTCAAACAATAAAAAATAGGGATTTTATCCAGATTTACATTATCTGGCCAAAAAAACTCAAAAGGTAGAAAGTTTAGCCAACGCCCTTGGATATTAGTACATTCTACAAGCTGTAAGTCAAACAGGCTAGCAAGGCTATTTTGAGTATTTTTTGTTTAAAATTTGATTAAAAATTTAGAAGAGTTGTTAAAATTGTAGATATCAATTGTTGAAATTGTATAATTTAAATATAAAAAAAGTTTTGAAGAATAATAAATCAATTTATATATTCCAAAATACAATTTCAACATTGAAAAATTATAATTCCAATAATTCTTCATAACCAATTCAGATGAATTCAAATACTAAAATATTTAAACTTCTTTCAATAAATTAAAAATAAACTCATATTTTTGTTTAAAACCTATTAATGATAATTATTTTAATTATTTTTAGATAAAATTATATACATTATATATCAAAATTACACTCATATGGTCTCATGGTCTCATTACATTTACTAGAAGTTGTGAATCTTGATCTTTACATTAATATAAATTTACTAATACAATTTTTATCTTTGTGAATTCAATTATGCACGGTTAACATAACATAACATACAATTATATATATATATAATAAAGTGATTCTTACTAAATTTTAAACATGTAAATATCCACTTCAAAGCAATGTAGTATGGGTCAAAAGCAATGTAGTGTGGGCCAACATGTTTATGATATGCTATGTGTGATGTCACTTTGGGTAGAAGCATTGGTAGCATTGGTCTATCTTACACATGGCATGGCTATATCATGCCATGTGTAAGAAGCACTCACCATAAGATATAGCCATGTGTAAGAAGCACTCACCATAAGATATAGCCATGTGTAAGAAGCACTCACCATAGGCTTTTTATTTTCCTTGAAAAAGTTGAAGGAAAATGCACTCAATGCTTAAATCCTTCTAATTGTTCGAGTCCTTGACTTCATAGGGAGATCATGAAATTTTCTAGATCATAAAATTTTCTAGAGCATAAGAAGAAATTGGTGATTGTTGTTGGTGTGAAGAATTACAGACTTGCATACATGGTAGCTCATGGATGGTCCACCACATACAAAGTATAATGACATGCATCCCAACCATGAATGTCTATGTGGCACATATGGCCCACCACATAACATCGAAGCTTAAGTCTATTTAAGCAAATATCTAACAAGATTAACATGTGCTAATCAGTAAGAGGTTGTTTCCTCTAGTATGTACATGAAAAGACTAGTGGGTATGATTAATTGTTAATTGTACACCATCACTCTACAATACTAGTGGGTATGATTCGTTGTTAATTATACCTCATCACTCTACAATGTTCATGTATTAATGAGGATATTGCGTAAAGCATGTCCTTCCAACACAAGGCCTATCTTCTCTCGTCCTTGATGATCAATTGGCTAGTACAATCATGTATATGAAACGACGAGCAATATACAACTTGCTATGTAGCATTGAATGTTGTGGCAGGTGGAATATAGGTCGTTGAATCTGAAAGCAATTCATATCCGACGACCTATATTCCACTTGCTGCAACATTCAATGTTGCGTAGCAGGATGGATATTGGTTGTCATTTTGAATCACCTCCCATTGCAACTTTCCATTTAAAAAGAACCATACAAGTTATTTCAACCACACACTCATCAAAATAAATCTAAACTTAAAATGAATACAATAATCCTAAACTTAAAATGAATACAATAATCTTATGCTTCATGGTGTTATTATCTTTTTGTTATTTTAGTACTTTAAGAAACACACCATTTAGATTATTTAACTATTATGACATAGGAAATAGACTATAATAAGGAATCCACATGAAAAACAATCCCTAAAAACGAAAATCTAATGAAGCATTGTGTATTTTGCCTTTTTATATCATGGAAATTACAATACATATTACAAATATTTCCACATCAATGTGAAACTATGAGACACTATGGTTTTTTACAACACTCTGCAATATACTTATGCCTCTCTTTTTTGTTAGTACTTCCTCAACACTCTACAATATACTTATGCCTCTCTTTTTTGCTAGTACTTCCTCCACCCTCTTGCTCACACTATAGAATAATGAATAGTGGAAAGATTGTGAAAAAAGTGAACAATTTCCCCCTTGTACTTAAGGTTAGGTTGAGGGTTTCATAACCCTCTTGGAACCTTTGTGATTCTTCTAAAAGTCACTAGTGGATTCTTAGACATTACTAACTCCCCATAATAATGTTATGGTGCATTGACATGATCGCCACTTGGACATGTGAAAAATATTTTGATCTTTACTTTTTTGGGGCCATGAATTTCACATACAAACTTTATTTTAGGTGTATGAGTGCTCATTGGAAAGATCTCAATGAGAAAGACAAAATTATCCTTGGAATGTGAAAGCCTATGGAAAGTTCTTTAATAAAACTAAAAAACCCAACATTCAAATTCTTTAACCATGATGACTACGAAATAAATTACAATARCAATGCCACACTGGGGGGAACAATTATTTAYCCTAGAAACCCATAAAGAAAAACTAACATTTAATGAAGGATTGTGCCTTATGTATTATTATAATATGTGTTATGTCCCCACAGTATGCTTTCCTAAATCTTACGATCGTGCACCTTCTAAGGGTGTCGACACCATGATGGTTCTCACTTGGATGCTTGGCAAAACCAAGGATACTTCGTCTGGACTATGCCTCTTCGCCTACAACACTCCCATACTTTGTTCTAGGCTACGGGCAAGTCATACGCCTACCCTAGTGAAACTCACTTATATACTTAGGAAATCTTGTTAACATCTTAATGCTTAGTCATTTAAGCATGCATTCATGAAACAAAGAGAACACTTGTGAAACAAACAAGAGACATACACAGATATAGTGTGGGCGACACAAGACGTGCCTAACACCTGACTAAGTCTTATTATTATGAAATAGTTACAATATGAGTAGTACCAACTCGGTTTACAACTTGAGCAGAGTCGCGCGACTCACGTTAACTCACCAAGACACTCATACACATTTTCTTTGCACCAAGACTCATATGTCGCAACAAATTTCACAACTCTTGCAGTACGCCCCAAACATGTTCCCACCACAGACTCATCATCTCTTCTCTGGCGCAAGACTTCACATAGACCTATGGTTTTGTCTCATAGCATGCCTCACCCAAACCCATAACAATACTTCCCCAACTCCAAAGTCTCTATGTATGTTGCTAGACTCTGTCTAAAGAAGGTCGCCCCAACTCTCTCCATAGAATCACCTCAAGGAGGCACAAGTCCTCCTATGTGGAGTGACTTGGCTACTTGAGGGAGCTCGCCCCTCTTTGTCTGAATATGTGAAGAACCTTGACTCTAATATTTCTCTCTTCCTTGTCACTATTTATTTTTGGTTGTGTGCCCTTATTATTTTATATGGACTCGAAATGTCAACTTTGTGAATCATCACATCCTTTGGGTGTGTTACACCCCTTCACAAACCAATGCAACCAAAGGAACTAACGCGCCCCTTTGTGGACCCTGTTACACATTATTTTGGTCACCCCCATGATCAACTGACGACATGTGCTTAACTCATTTCCATGTTCCCTGAAAATATTAAAAGAGGCTTTCTCCATGAGAAAAGTGGTTTTCTTTTCCTCTCTCAAAAACCATGACAAGGAAGATCGTCACACCTTGCTCTATGCTTGGGGTTCGACAATGCTTTATCATCGCACGCTGCACCAAAGATGGATTGTGACGTCGTCGCATGTTGCTTGTGCATAGGGTGCGACAATGCTTAAGCAAAGGAAAAGTCAAGCTTCATGAATGTTCTAGAAGGGAATCTTCTAGAAGATGAGGTGGCGTCCAATCGGTTTGGATCTTACTCGCTTCTCTGATTTAGTGGGATCATCCTAATCTCCTCATCCATCCCTCTTTCACCCTATATAAATATGGATCTCTTATGGAAAAGGCTAAGGTTTGCAAGGGCTTGCATATGCATGAAGAGTTCTACTACAGATTATACTTGAGATAGCTTTGCTTTATCTCTCTAAGTCAAATTTTGGATCTTCTTCATCAAAGGCATTGAAGCAAAGGTGTGTGTGTTGGAGCAAAGAGCCATTGAAAGGGACCTTGCAACATCAAGGCATGGGTTGTATTCTCCACTTTTCATTTAATATAATGCATAAATACATTTCTTCCTTATAAAGGTGTCTTGGATTTTATTGTATAACTCCTTGATCTTATACATAGAATTCATTGGATATATATATCTTTGTTCTCTCTCTCTTTGTTGGTTGTGCTTCTTAAACAATTTCACCATCCCGCAAACTCAAAGATGGAGCTACAAGGACGACAATAGCGAGGATCAAGCGTCATTTAAAAGGTATGTCACTTGTACCTCTCTAAACTAGTTTATATGACAATGAAGTCTAAGGTGAAGTTTGTATTATGTCTTGTTTTGTTCTAACTTCCTATGGAAGTTAGGGAGATTAGTATGTGTCTGCACTTACCGATTTGTCTGATAACAAAATTGGTGACTCCATTGGGGATACAACCTTTTTTTGTTTTTTGCTTCTTATTTGCTTTGAGCCTACCTTCTCTTGATCAATTTCATTCTCTAGGTCTGTGGGTGATCTATCTTGACTCCCTGGGTCTGAAGGTTCATTGAGAAATTTTTTCTTTCTTCCCATTTTTCTTTATTTTCAGAGATCATCACACTGTGTCCTATTCTCAGCCTACGACGATCCTTTGTCTTCGCACTCTACTTGTGTAGACCAGGGTGACGACGTCACAATGTGCCTTGTTGAAATCCTGCGATGATCCTAGATCGTCTCACTGTACTCCTCTGCGGCCTGCGACGATTCCTGTAGGAATTGTTGGGTGACAGTCACTTTTCTTTTCTTTACCCAATTTTGTCTGTACTACCTAGGATGAACTTTTGACACTAGAGAATGATTGATTTACAACTTTTAAGCCTGGATTTAATTGATTTTCAAGGATTGAAAGTCTTCTTTACAAGATTTGCAAGTTTTGTTTTTGATGTCTTGTCACAAGGATATAATCTCAAGATTTTGGTCTTGGGTGCTTGTTTGATAAGGGGTCCTTGATTTCTTTTGAGTTTTGGATTGTTTTTATTTTCTGGATTATTGATTGATTAAGAGAAATTTTTTGTTTGCATTTGACAAAAGGTTTTCTTGTCATTTCATTTTTTTTTTCTTGCATTGTGAGTTTGATTTGGGAATAGTGTTGAGAGTGCACTAGTTTTCATAGACCATTCTTTCTTTTCTTCATTACATCTTTGTTCTGATTTGAAAAGGAAAGAACTGAAGTTTATTTTTTTTTGGTAATCTTTGTGAGAGAATTTTTGCATTCAAATATTTGTTGAAAAGAAAAAAATTGGAAAATTTAGTAGTTTTATATTATCTAGAATCTATATCATTCAAAAATTGAGAAATTGTGTTTAGTAGATTTTGTATTCTGAAAAGAGAAACCTTCTCCCTAATGTAATTAGAGTTCATCAAATTAAACAAGTACATATCATCTCTTCTTGCATTTTATTGGGTCAAGATCAAATACATCATCAATTTCATTCTCATTTCCCTTTTGAGTAAGTAGCAGCCTTTAAAATACAACGTAATTTTAAAATCTATTAGCAACTTTTATTTTCTAGAACTTTTCTACACCAACATTAGCTAGGATAGCGCTTTGGAATAGGTTGCAAGGCACACTCTCCAAAGCATAAAAACACACAATAGTATCTCGTGATAGGGAGAGTTCAAAACCACTTGCTACATTTTGTCCTGGGAAGCCCTTCTAACACAAGGGTTAATCACGAGGTCACATCAGGGCCGACAAAGTTACTCACCCTACTTTGTTGGTCTTAGTGTAGAGATTGCGTGTATTATTGGAGGTCACTTGAGAAGAAAATATTGTGGGTACCTTCTTGAGTTTATTTTGGGCTTAGATACCCTTCCCTTGCACATGGATCGGACTATCGACTACTTCCCCTGGCATCATTGTCGTAATTGGTAAACTTAGTGAACTATCACTTTAGAGTCTTTACACGAGGTGACTGTGGAGGGACAAGTCTGCATGGTACCTGGAATCAACGTTGGCCAAACTCACTCGGGATCGTTGGAGGGTATACCCAAGATTATGTGTGGGATCTTGCACTAGGGTGTAAGTCCGTTAAGCAGGTCGTCAACGTAACTTTTCCACCCACTTTATCCCAGCCCCTTCTTGTCTTGATTTCGCGACGTTGGATTTCATCACGACGTTGGATTTCATCACCAACTAGTGACTTCGAAATAAGAAGGTTTGTTTGCATGTTTGATATCTAGATTTTATTAGTGAGTGTTGTTTGTTTCTCTAGTTGGCCATAAATTTATTTCATTCTTTATTTGTTGCGGCCAACATTGGCCCTCGTCGTTCACTTAGGATGCAAGGGTTACCTCTGGAAGATCCGAAAGAATACACTCCTTTGCTTCCTAACTCACCAGAGGGTTCTCCTGAAGGAGAAGTCAATAACGACGTAGCCTCTAAGATTGGAAGTTCTCCTCCATTGGAGGAATCAATGCTTCTTGTAAATCTGTTATTGAATGTTGTACAAGATCCACTTTTGCTCTGGATTAATTCATCGGGAGAAATTTTTGTTGAATATTATACTAGAATACCTATTAGACCTCACACAGAGTCTGGTGTAGATGATCCACTCTTTCAGAGTGAGTCGTTTAGAACTCTGGTTCATACTACTGGAATTTTTAATCCTAGCTCTTCTCCCCCTGTTTGTTCTCTTTGGAAAACTTCTTCGAGACAAGATATTTTTGAAAAACTAGGAATGAGTCATCTACACCAGAGGACCTCTAATCAACCTATGGCATCACATATGCATGTGACTTCCACTACTTATATAGTACCTTTAGATCATTTTACTGGCACGTCCACTAATGTTGTCATGGTTTCAGATCAATTGTTGGTTGGTTCTCACACAATTCTT
>JASDQU010509776.1:47942-60487 GCA_032191745.1 Picea mariana
TTATATATTTTGTGTCATTTATGAGGGATACATCAAGGCCCTCCTATGATGAGTCTTTTCCTTTCAACTTCAACTATTTATTCAAGAACAAGACTTAGAAATCATTTAGTACCTTAGAGCCTACATGCCTCAATGGCAGGCTTCTTCTCTTTCAACAATGGGTTCACATCATTGACCCCTCATTGGAAGATTTCATCGAGTGTTTGACTTCAACTCATTTATTCACATTCGTTGGATTGTACTAGAGTACCTTGGGAGTCATTGACATCAATGGTGATTTCCCTCGCACTTGTTAACGATTTTCATTAATGATTGATAATCAAGTGGTTTCTACCATGTTCGACTTCGACACCTGTAATCACATGGCTAGATTCATACTTAGAGACGATGGAAATGAAGACCCTAGATATCACCATATCGGTACAGTTTGTGACGGAGTATTCATAAGTTTGTACAAACACATAGATCCACTGTGTATGTCTTGTGGATATGTCCAAATTTGAATTCTTTTAGAGCATAGATCCACAGTGTATTTCGAGTGGCTATGTTGAATCATGATGACATGGATCCATAATGTATGTTTAGTGGCCATGACTCACTTAATGCTTATCATTAGAGTCACTTGTAGTCTGAGTATGGGAATGCCTACTTCAGAATATGGTATATTATTATGCAGATGCTTGATTGTTTGCAGGTTCCCAATCGATGTGCTCCTTGTTTTTGACACACACATTCTACAAATTATTTCAACTGTAACAGGTTCTAGTTTCATACTTTGGGGGGCATTCTATTACACATTATTTTGATCACCCTCGTGATCAACTGAAGACATGTGCTTAACTCATTTCCATGTTCCCTGAAAATATTAAAAGAGACTTTCTCCATGAGAAATGTGGTTTGTTTTTCCTCTCTCAAAAACCATGACAAGGAAGATCGTCACACCCAACTCTATGCTTGGGGTGCGACGATGCTTGATCGTCCCACTCTGCACAAAATATGGACTACAATGTCATCGCATGATGTCTGTGCATAGGGTGTGATGATGCTTAAGCAAAGGAAAAGTCAAGATTCACGAATGTTCTAGAAGGGAATCTTCTAGAAGATGAGGTGGCCTCCGATCGGTTTGGATATTACTCATTTCTCTGGTTTAGTGGGATCATCCTAATCTCCTCATCCATCCCTCTTTCACCCTATATAAAGAGGGATCTCTTATGGAAAAGGCTAAGGTTTGCAAGAGCTTGCATATGCATGAAGATTTCTACTACAGATTATACTTGAGATAGTTTTGTTTTAGCTCTCTAAGTCAGATTGTGGATCTTCTTCATCAAAGGCATTGGAGAAAAGGTGTGTGTTGGAGAAAAGAGCCATTGAAAGGGACCCTGCAACATCAAGGCATGGGTTGTATTCTCCACTTTCCATTTAATATAATGCGGCAGTACATTTCTTCCCTATAAAGATGTCTTGGCTTTTATTGTATAACTCCTTAATCTTATACATAGAATTCATTGGATATATATATATCTTTGTTCTCTCTCTCTTTGTTGGTTTGTGATTCTTAAACAGGTTCACCATCCCGCAAACTCAAAGATGGAGCTACAAGGATGACATTAGCGAGGATCAAGTGTCATTTAAAAGGTATGTCACTTATACCTCTCTAAACTAGTTTATATGACAATGAAGTCTAAGGTGAAGTTTGTATTTTGTCTTGTTTTGTTCTAGCTTCCTGTGGAAGTTAGGGAGATTAGTTTGTGTCTGCACTTACCGATTTGTCCGATAACAGACCCACATGCCAAAATGAACTCATGTGATCATCATCCTTCGCATCCCTTGGGGCTAGTGCACCCCAAACTTGGGTGTGCTCCTTGTGTTGACGCACCCCAACCTCTTTGGTACGCTCAGCCTTATGCTTGTGTTGGATGCTTGGGAAATCCCCTTGTTTTGTCCGTGCACCCAAGGCACCCACTTTCTAAACTAGTGTAACTCTTGGGTGCTAGAGAAACCCCAATGATATGGATTTAGGAGTGAAATGAATTGATTAATAGATTGAATACAATAAACATAGAGATATGAAGAACAACATAGATATCAAGTGAACAATATCTTCTATTGAATAAATGAAATAGGTTGAAACTATAAAACCACAGAACTGAAACACTTGCTCGAATGGTGGTAGCTATCTCTGAGAAGAGATGTGGMTGCTACGCGCATCCATCTGAGAAGAATGATTTCAATGAGGCTTCAAAGGCCTTTTTGATATTACTCTTGAATGCCAAAACCCTAGACATCCAAAAACCTAACCCTGGGAGTTGAAACGCCAAAAGTTATGTGGGCCCCTATGGGTAAGTTGGYACCTCAAMTTTTTGAGGTCGTAACTTTTTCATTCAACCTCCATTTTAGGCACGTGATAGCCCRTTGGAAATGTMTTTCATATAACTACACATTACGCTATCAAACTCTAACTCCATCTACTTTTTGACTGTGGCGAGCCAAAAAAAAACTTTTTAGGGCTCTAAAACAGCCCTGGAAGTCCARCAAGATGTGCTGACATGAAAACATACAAAATAATCCAATTGGATTAGGTGAGAGGCCACCAGTATCCACCTGGAAGATGTGTAGGGCTTCAGACAGCCCCAGAAGTGTAGAACCCACAATTACATAGATGTACAGAAGAACATGTTGAACTAAAAACAGACAAGATGAGCTAGTTGGACTAGGTGGGTGGCCACCAATATCCACCTAGATCAATCCTCCCCCCTTAAGAAGAAATGGTCTCCATTGCATTGAGTTCCCCCATCAGGTGAGCAAAATTCTGTTGGATTTGGCCCCGGGTGAGCCACTTTGCTTGGTGTAGGATTTTCCCCTTCTTGGCAATCTGATAAAGTTGGATCCTCTGTTGGCGAGTGCCCTTGACTTATGTGTCCACTATCTGATCAGTGGATGCTTGTTCCATGCAGTCGGGGTTGAGCTCTGTTGGTGTCAATTGTTCAGCGATCTCTAAGGTGTCCAATAATTGTGGAAAATATGGTCGAAGGAGGTCCACATTGAACATTGGGTGTAGGCCAAGGAAGGGTGGAATGTTGAGCTCAAAATCATTGCTACCCACAGCCTTGGTGATAGTGTAAGGCCCATAGTGAAGTGGGAGGAGCTTCTGATGGGGCCCTGTGAGACGCTCCTTCTACAAATGTAACCAGACTTTATCTCCAACCTGAAACTGGTGTGGTACCCTGTGTTTATCATGGCATTGCTTGTACTTAGCATTTGGATTTCTGCAAAATCTCCTGGACCTAGTAGTGGATGTGTTGAATCCGCTCAATGAATATGGTGGCTTTGTCGGTCACATAATGAACATGGGAAGATTTTATCTGTGTGGTGGCAAGAGGTGGTGCAACATAAACGAGACCCATGGGTTGGAATCCCAGCCCCATATGAAATGGGCTATGTTCGGTGGAGCTATCGAGAGCCCTGTTGTAACTGTTTTGAACATAGGGGAGACTCTCATCCCATGTACGTGGATGCTTAGAGTTGTACATGCGCAAGATGTGCACAATCATCTGATTGAAAACCTTTGTTTGGTCATCTATTTGGGGGTGGAAAGTAGTGGATTTAGTGAGATTAGTGTCCAAAAGCGACTAGAGACTCGACCAAAATGTGTTGAGGAACCTACTATCCCGGTCGGAGATGATGGTTTGTGGTATCCTAAAATGGACCCACACTCGTTCAAAAAAGAGCTTAGCAGTATCTTCCACTGTGATATTCTTCTTGCAGGCAGCAAGGATGGCCATCTTTGAAAATTGATCAACGACCACAAATACACAGTCATTTCCTTGTTTGGTGGATGGAAGGCCAGACATGTAATCCATTGACATGGATTCCTAGGGCTTCTCGAGAGTAGGAAGAGGGGTGTATAAGCCTTGATTCTTGATGGTTGGCTTGGCAATGGAACATGCAGTGCAAGATATGATATACTTGCTGACGTCATGTCGAAGTTTTGGCCAATCAAAAAAAAATTGAAGAATGGCCACAGTTTTCTCCACACCAAAATTTCCTGCCATCTGATTGTAGTGGGCTTCCCAAATCAGATTTGCATGCTCACTTGTAGGAACATAGAGATGGCCCAGATGGCATAATATTTTTTCCTGAATGTAAAAATCAGTGACAGTTGCACATGTACCCAAGAGCTGATAGGTGGTGGCGAAATCTGAATCTTGTTGATAAAGTTGGGGCCACTCAGATACCTCATGTCCACAAAAATGGAGCACAGTTGTGAGTGCAGCCACGAGAGGTTGATTGAGGAAGTCAGCAACATGATTTGAGGTCCATGTCTTATACTTGATGTTGAGATGGAATTTTTGTAGGTAGGCGGACCACTTCTAATGGTGGTCATTCTGAAATTCCCCCAATGTCTGTATGAACTGTAGAGGATTGTGATCAGTGTGGATGACCATATCTTTTCCCAGAATGTAATGTTTCCATTGAAGACAAGCTTGTACAATGGAATACATTTCCTTGTCATAGGTGGGGTATTTTCGGACAGTATGTGAGAGTGTCTCACTATGTTATGCCATTGAATGACCATGTTGAGTGAGAACTGCACCTACAGCATAGTCAGATGCATCATTCTCAATCTCAAACGGTTACTATAGATCAGGCAAGGAGAGTACTAGAGTTGAGCACAAGCGATGCTTCAGGTCATCGAATGCTCATTGTTGTTCCTTCCCCCATATGAAATTTTCCTTGGCACCTCCCTTGGTCACTTGGCTGAGGGCCCATGCAATATGGGAGAATCCCAACACGAACCATCAGTAGACGTTGGCCAGTCCCAAGAAGCTCTGAAGCTCAGTTAGTGTGGTCGAGGCTGGCCAGTCATGGATGACTTGGATCTTAGATGGATCAACATGTACCTCATGCTCATCAACAATGTAGCCCAAGTATTGGACATTGTTCATGCCAAAAGAGCATTTTTCCAAGTTGGCATATACCTTGTGTTGTCACAGAGTGATCAAAACCTATTGAATATATTGCATGTGCTCCTCCCAAGTTTTTCTCAAGATGAGGATGTTATCCAAATATACCACCACAAAAGAGTTGGTGAAGGGTCTCAATACATCATCCATCAACCTCATGAAAGTGGTTGGTGCATTTGTTAAGACAAAGGGCATGACTAGCCATTCGAAGAGACATTCTTTAGATTTGAAGGTTGTCTTCCATACATCAGTTGGTTCGATGGGAACCTGGTGGTAGCCAGACTTTAGGTCAATCTTGCTGAAGAAATTTTCCCCCTTGAGTTGGTCAAGAAGGTCATCAATCTTGGGAATTGGGTACTGATTCCTGACTCTGATTTTGTTTAAGGTTCTGTAATCAATGCAGAGTTGCTAAGTCTCGTCCTTCTTCTGCACCAGTACAATCGGGCTTCCTCAAGGGAAGGAGTTTGGTCTGATGTGCCTCTTTTGAAGAAGCTCTTGGATCTAACGCCTGATTTCATCATTTTCCATCAGTGAGCAATGATGGACTGGTCCATTAGGTAGAGGTGCACCAGGGGTCATATCAATTGGATGCTTGACTTGGCAGTGGATCAGTAGCCCGATGGGTGAGGAGAAGATGTCTTTGTATTCTTCCATGATCTTGTCCACTTTCTTCTACTACAAAGAGAGGCTTTGTGTAGAGGCCACGGATGTGGCGATGACCTTCTACTTATTGTGAGCACGGATCACAAAGAAGATGAACTTCTCAGTCTATCAAATGACCTTACTACATTTCTTAGCAGAGATTAAAGAAATAGCGGTAGGTGGCCCTACCTCTGGTATCTTGTACAATTGTCTACCCAACGTAATAATAACATTGCGGGGTATAGACACATACATGGCACGACGCTTCCACAAATATGGTTGTCCTAAAAGAACATCAAAAACTTCAAGGGGAGAAATATCACACAATACCTCATCTTTGAAAGGCTTGATGTGATAGGGTAGATGACATTGTTGGCTGACACATAGATCTCTTCCTTGGTGAAGCCAGCCGATGGTGTAGGGATGCAGGTGCAGTGTCGTTGGCAAGTCCAGCCACTTGACGACCTATGTTGAAATCGGGTTCTTCTAACTACCTCTATCAAAAATGAAATGAAGCGGAGCCCCCTTTACCCACGTCTGTGAGTAAAAGAGGCATTCCCCTTCCTTTGGTTCTTTTGGTTCGCTTGGCCGTACTTTGGTGGTAGTGATAGTGGCATTGGGTTCAGCATCGATAATCAGCTTCCCTCCTTCAGGATTTGATTCAGAATCAGAATCATCCTCTGACTCAGAAGCCTTTAGCTTGGCCATGAGTAACTTCTTGGAGCGACATTCGTCAGTGTTGTGCCAAGGGATTTTATGGTACTCACACCATTTTCCTGTGTCCTTATTTGTCTTGTCATTTCCCTTCTTGTGTTGCGACTTGGACTGGTTGTCTTGATAGTGGCCATATTTGCTCTGTCCCTTGCTGTGTGGGTTGGGGCCACCTTTTCCATGCTTCGGCTGTGAGGAGTTTGCATATCCAAACTCTCACCTCTTCTGCTTAAATTTTGTCTTGATCTTGATAGCATATCTATAAGTCGTACCCAAAAACTCCAATTTTTTTTAATGTATCTATGCAAACAACTATGGTATTTGAGCACCATATGTCACTCAGAGTCTTTGATACCCATTTTGGTGCACAAGGTATGGAAAATATTGGTGAAATCTGGTACTGTCTAGTCCCTTTCTTGACGCAGGGTGGTCCATCTAGTGTATTGGTCCTCGTAGCTTCCAACARGGTAGTATTATTCTTTAACGGTATCCTAAAAGGAATCCCATGCAGGGGGGACCACAAATATTGCAAATTCGTCTATGGAATTTTTCTCAAAGTAAGTGTCCCACCAGTCCYTAACATGGGGGATGATCTTGAGGAGTGYAAAAGTAATATTTTCCCTGTCAGAAAAATTGTGGACCGAAAAATACCCTTCGAGCAGATTCAACCATTTATCTACAACATCTGCATCTATCAGTCCTCCAAATAATGGAATATCAAAATTTACATGTACCTTGAAGGGGGTTGCATGGACGCTTGATGAAGATGCTTCTTCTATGGGAAGTTGTCGAAGGATCTGCGCAAAGTTATCCATCATTTCATTCCTTTTCCGCGCAAGGGCTTTCTCAAGCAACATTTTAAAAGGATCTCGTGCTCCATGATCTTTCTTTTCATCTCCCATGGGTTTTTTTCAGGCTCGGCAAAAATGATCTTGCAACGGCTCGATTGGTTCGAGTCCCAACTTCTTGTACCCAAATCTTTTCGGGGACATGCACAAAGAAAAATAAACGAAGAGCAGACCGCTTTGATACCAATGATTTGGATTTAAGAGTGGAATGAACCGATTAACAGACTGAATATAATAAACACAGAGATATGAAGAAAAACACAGATATCCATTGAACAATATCTTTTATTGGATAAATGAAATAGGCTAAAATTATAAAACGACAAAACTGAAACACTTGCTCGAATGGTGGTAGTTATCTCTCAGAAGAGATCTGGTTGCTACGTGCATYTGTCTGAGTAGAATGATTACAATGAGGCTCCAGAGGCCTTTTTTATATTACTCATAAATTCCAAAACACTAGACATCCAAAAACCTAACCCTAGGAGGTGAAACACCAAAAGTTATGTGGGCCCCAATGGGTAAGTTGGTACCTCAACTTCCCGGGGTTGTGACTTTTGCATACGACCTCCATTTTAGGCGCGTGATAACCCATTGGAAAGGTATTTCAGAGAACTACACATTACGCCATAAAACTTTGACTATGTATATAATTTGATTGTGGTGAGCCAAAAAAACACTGTTTAGGGCTCTAAAATGGCCCTGGAAGTACAACAAGATGTGCTTAGATGAAAACATACAAAATAATCCAATTGGATTAGGTGAGAGGCCACTAGTATCCACCTGGAATATGTGTAGGGATTCAGACAACCCCAAAAGTGTACAACCCACAATTACAAAGAAGTATAGAAGAACGTGTTGAACAAAAAATGGACAAGAGGAGCTAGTTGGAATAGGTGGGTAGCCACCAATATCCACCTGGATCACCCAAATGTCATCTCCTTGAGGACTTGGGTGAGGGTGCTCGGGCCCTTCTAGCTGAAGACCTTACATCCTCCCCCACCTCAATTCATTTTCATTCTCAGAAACATCCACAAAATTTGTGATCTCCAAGTCTTCGCTTGAACTAGTTCCCCCATCACAACTAAGAATGTTGGAGACCCCGAGTTTCGTGCCAACTAGAAACCCAAAACTCTTTCTGTAATATCCCTAGGCCGAAACCAGTTGTAAATGTAAATGAAAATGTACTTAATCTACCGAGTTGTTTGATATCATTTTGTATGCACATTTCATGCCATAGTGTGCGCATGTACTGTGTAGTAAAATGAGGAAGCTTGCACATTCCAGGATGTCGCGTGCAGTAACATAAGTGTGCATGATTTTGAGGCCAGGTAGCCTTTTGTGTATATGATACGTTTTATAGGTTGGTGAGCCAGTTATTATAAGTTAGGATTCTTATGTTTTGATTAGGTCGAAGAGCCTAGATGTTAAAGGCCAGTGCACCTATTTTTGTATATGTCTCATAATAAATATAAAATACATCCAAATCGACCACGATAAAAGAGTATGGGGGACTAAAATCCACTAGTTAGGGAAAGGGTAGGGATAAAAGTTAAGGAAAAGGGCTAAGCTAGGGAGCTTAAGCCAAAAAGGAATATTATATTAATATTTCTTAAATCATAAAGTATGGATAATTATTTTATCCTAAGTTCTAAAGTTGGGGACAAGTGAGCCAAAGTAGCTCCCAACATGACAAGTGTCAAGTTGGGGACATGCATACATATTGTTGGGACTTAGTTCATTTTCCCACCTTTTCCATCATTCAGTCATCCATGAGCATGCACACACCCATTGAGATATCTTTCATATCTTCATGACTGTACTTGAACTTGTATCCATAACCATTTTTGTGTCGATGTATCTGGTTAGCTTGGGAGTTGGACTAAATAAGCGAGTTGTTAGGCCCATGGGATATTGAAGAGGCGGGTTGTCAGGCCCATGAGAAATTCTCTGGGTGAGAGAATTATTGGGAATTGATTTCCTGAAGGTGCTAAACTGTAGCTACAGTGCTCTGAGACTTCCTATCCAGCCTGTTGCTGAAGCCCGAAAAGGAAGTGGGGCAACCGAAGGAATGTTGAGCAGAGAAGAGGCACACTTCCTGGGTGGGACAGGCATGTGGGAAATGAGGGATTGTAGGTTGTTAGTTTGAGTTGGCACCTGAGACGGAGTCTTTCCTGTTGTCTATGAGCCTTTAGCTCGGTTAGGAATCCCTTTACCCGGGTGGAGTTTAGTCCCAGCTCAAGGGTGACTCATTGTTGAGAGTGATGAACAGTGTGGTCTAAGGCTAGGAGGTTCGTGGAAGGTCTGCACGCAGTTGGTGACATTCTTACCAAGATAAGTGTCAAATGTGTGATAAATTTACATACTGCATTGTTATTTACGTGCTTATTTTTATGGGTTATCATATGTGCGGTTATAACTGTGTTTATTTTTATGGGTATTTTCTGTATATGTTGCATGTGTATGTTTACTGTTATTTCAGTGTAAAGTTGTGTATGTACAGATGTATTTGTATGTTTATGTTTTATATATAATGCTTTCGTAAGAGTTCTGTGTGTATATATTTTAATTGCATACAGTCCTTCAAAGAAAAATTTATGTGGCATAGCTCAGTTGGATATTGGGTATGTTACAGTATGTTCCGCAGAGAGAACAGTAAGAGTTCTTTGGCGTAGCGTGGCCCATCAAGGATGGTCGTGGACGTTACAACATGGTATCAGAGCTTCAGTTTTCAACACTAAGCCTGGATGGGCCGAGAAAGTTGAGTTGAAGTGAAATGTCACAGAGAATTTATTTCGAAGTGGCCAAATTGCAAGTCACAGAGCATCCATGGTAAATGTTAGAAGCAGCAACGCGGAATTGGGAAAATCCCCAATTTCTGTTGTTAAATTCATGAGAAAATGGAGAAATTCGGCCAAGTGATGAGATATTCCTGATTTAATATTTGTTCTAGCAAATTCAGATCTTGAATGGGTCAAATTTGAAGTTATAGAGAATCCATAACATTTGGAGAGAAATTAGTAATTAAAATTCTCAATTCGTGACTTGATTTTGGATAAATGCATTCCAGAAATGTCAACCTACAGCGATTTGTTGTTGCATAAGTTGAACTGGTGTTATCGGGGTGAAATTGAATGAATTTCATAGTTGCAGAATGTCTATGGTAAGTTAGGGAAAACGTTAAGCAAAATCCCCAATTTTTGCAGCAGAATTCACAAGGAATTGATACACATAAAAATGAAGGTGCACAGGTAGGCGCACTAAAAAAAAATGCATGATGCACAGTGAAAAGCTTGTGATAGGTAAAATCCAGCACATCGCGGAAAAATGTTAGTGTGCAGGTGTACGCACTAAATTTTGGTGTTGCGCAGAAAAATGTTAGTGTACAGGATCGCACGATAAATTTAGCATTGTGTGGTGTGTAGACACATAATAATGACACGGGTGGTGTGCGCAGTGTTGGCAGAGAGCAGAGGAGTTTTGTTGGTGCGAGGGCAATATGGGTATATGTTGTCGCGCGACAATTTAGTTAGTGGTGCACGCAGATTTTTTTGCATGGTGGAGATGTACTAAACTCTGGCATAGTGCAATGCGTAGAGTATAATGCGCACGGAATATCAGCACGCGATACAGAAACTGCGCGCAGTGGATATTGGCACGCGACACAAAAGYAGTGTGCGCAAGTTATTGGCGCGACAGAGAAGTGATACACAGTGGTTTTAAAGTGCGCAAAGCAAGACTTACCCTGTGTTGTTGCTACACATGGTGAATATGGGTTTGCAGGTTGAAATTTSTGCACGCGAAGTTGTTTCAAGGGTGAACAACAGCAGAAAACCAGTGATTTTCTGCGACGTTTTATATCATTTGAACGTCATCTTTTTGCAACATGTTTTTGAGGCCCTTAAGAGCGTTTTTAGCAACACAAAAACCATGAGAACAGAGTGTGCCAAGGCACACTCTATCTCTGTAGCTCAAATAAAAGAGCTCAGAGAGATATTTCTAATGCTGTAAATCGTTTGTCAAATGGAGCTTTTATGAGAAAGTTATAGCACAAACAGTGAAGGGTAAATTTTGAGACCCAACTAACTTCAAAGAGCCATAACTTTCTGCTCTGGAATCAGATTGAGGCGCGGGAGTAGTAAATGGAAATCTATTGAGCCATAGAAGACATTCCAAGAGATGAATTAAATTTCTAGGCAAGTTAAAAGTGTTTAATATGGCAAATAATGTACATTTAGTATACCAGTTACAATATGGTATTTTGGTCTGGAATTTCAGCAGGCTGTAACTAGCATTCCAGAACCCAGAAAGAGCTAAAACTTGGACAGAGTGTCCATAAAAGGTATATGAGGAAAACTAATCGAGCTCCTACGAAAAATCCAATGGAGTAGGTGCGAAATTGCATAATTACAGAGAAGAATTGTGCCAAGTTGAAAAATGAACAGAAAAATTAATGGGCAAATTTCTAATAGCCATAACTTTCTGCTCAAGACTCAGAATTGAGCATGGGAGTAGGCATTGGAAAGGTATTGGATAGTGGAATCTAAATAACAACCCAGAAAATTGATTTGGGCATTCATTTTTTCAAGAAATTTGAAGAAAGAGTTATGATATACTATTGAACTAGAATGATTCATATTTTCATGAAATTGTTGAAATAGTTAGCCTGACAAAGTTTTGTTGGCTGCACATTTTGCAAAGTTAACAATAACTAGATCAAATCAAGATCAGCATAGAGTCCAGAGGAATGGAAGAGGCACAAGGGACTTACAGTCAGGAGGATGAGATTAGAGGGATGGATGTCCATTTGGGCATTGAAGGAAAAAACTCCAATGGACATGGAGATGAAAGGAATGAAAACATGAATATGGCAGAGACCATTAAAAATTTGCAGAAGGATGTCCAAAGTCATAAAGATGATAATGAAAGGCTTATGAAAACCAAGGAGCAGAAGGATGATTTCAACATGAAGTTATTGCATAGCTTGAACAGAATAGAAAAGAAATTGGATAAGGAGAGTGGCTCAAGAAAATCTGAAAGTCACAGGCCTTCTAATGAGAAAAGAAGAGCCAGAATTGTTAGCAGACATCACCACCACTCCCCGAGGCATTACAATAAGAGAGCACACAGCAGCTCAAGTCCATCACCTATCAGGAAGAACAACAGATCTGGGGTGGATGAGCTACGAGGAGAAATGAACAAAATCAAACCTCCTACATTTGACGGTGAGCACAAGAAGGATGAAGATGAAGAAACATGGTTGTTGGGCATGAGAAAGTATTTTCAATTGCATAATTATTCTTCTCATGCAGAAGGTAGAATTTTTATCTATCAACTCAAGGGAAAGGCATCCATGTGGTGGGATCAGCTTGTGCAAGTG
>JASDQU010509776.1:71100-81156 GCA_032191745.1 Picea mariana
ACCACTTATGATTCCTTGTCTCTGGCTTTTTTTTAATAATAGGCTCAAACTTTCCATAACCAGTATAAATAACAAAGGGGATAGCGGGCATCCCTGTTGCAAACCTCGACCACTTTTAAAAAAATCTGTTGCTTCACCATTAACTAAAACTGCAAATGAAGCCAAGTCTACACAAGCCAGGATCCAATTGGTCATATGAGTACCAAAACCAATTTGTATAAGCACCATTTTGAGAAAATCCCAGCTAATGAAATCATATGCCTTTTGTAAGTATAGCTTTAATAAGAGGGATTTTTTATTATTTTTCTTGATACTGTGTATGCACTCATGTGCTGTGCCAATTGCATCTTGTATCAGGCGCCCTCCCAAGAATCCCAGTTGTTCCTCTGATAGGGATTTTGATAATATCGGTTTAATTATGTTCGCTATCACCTTTGATATCACCTTATATACCAGATTACACAATGAAATAGGCCTGAAATCCCCGAACTGCTGCGACTTATTACTTTTAGGAATCAAAGCAATGAACGTGGAGTTGATACTACCTGAAATGCGTGCAAATAAGCGGGTCTCTTGCACCAGTGCCAGAAGATATTCACCCATAATCTYAAAGAAAAGAAGATATAGCTCAACCGTCCACCCATCGGGCCCGGGGCTCTTTTCTCTTTTGAATAACTTTAGGGTAGCTTCCAATTCTGCCAAAGTGACAGGCTTATATAAATCCTCTGCTTCATTCCTATCTACCATTTTTGGATAGTTATTTACCACTCGAACCTGATCTTTCGTTATATCATCTAGTGGAGACATGAAGCAATTCTTGAAATATTTCATTGCTTCAGCCGCTATATCTTTTTGTTTTTTGTGTATAGTCCCCGAACTATCAACTATCTCCCATATATATTTACTATTTCTCCTTTGAGTGGCAAATTGGTGGAAAAATTTATTATTCTTGTCTCCACTTTTGACCCAAATAGCACGACTCCTACTCCTCCACAAGTCTTCATGTTCTTTCAATAATTTGTTTCTCTCAGATTCAAGGAATATGAGATTTGCTTCTGCCTCCCGAGTTAAGTTGTCACCCACTGTCCTTTGTAATAGCATTTTTATATTTTCTTCTAGATTAATCAGTGTTGCAGAGTCCCGAGCCTTCTTCTCTTTTGCCCATATTTTTGTAGATACCTTTAATTCCTTTAATTTCCAAATGAATAGTCTCTAACAGTTACTTTCCCGGCTGTATTTGTCATCATACCACAACTTTTTTACCATATCATTAAAGTCTTTTTCCAATAACCACCGAGAATGAAATTTGAAAGGGTATGTTCTATGAATTATAGAATCCTCCAATTGTAATAAAATGGGAGCGTGATCCGACACAAAGGGATATTCAACCCAAGTCCTGTGCAATTTGACCTCCATAAGCAAATCCTTTGATATTAGAAACCTATCCAACCGCTTGGCGATTGCTTCCAATCCCACATGTCCATTTCTCCAAGTCAGTACAATTGAATCAGGCTTTATATCCAAAATTTTATGATCATGGAGTAGCATGTTGAAAAATCCCGCTAAATTGCCCGATGTAGCTGAACCTCCCCAAATATCTCTGGACGATAAGGTAATATTTAAATCTTCTGCTATCACCAGGTTCCTAAGAGAAAGCAGACCACTTCTTGCAAGTGTAGTCCAGAACGCTTTTCTCTCCGTACAAGGGCCATAAACATTCAATAGGTTGAAATTCCTTTTGGTTGCTTTATTAAGACCTGACAATAGAATCCCACCATGAGTTAGAAACAGACAAAAATTGAAAAGAAAAGGGTCCCATGCAATGAGCAATCCTCCAGAAGACCCCACATAGCTCACTGCACATGATACCCAAGTAGGACGGAACTTAATCAAGAAAGTCTGGGCTTTCTGTTCAGTTACGAGTGTCTCCTGCAAGAACACTATATCAGGACGTGTTAGATCCAAAGTACGCCTGAATGAGGTAGCCTTTAGGGTGCCACCTACCCCTCTTATATTTAAGGACATGTAAATCATTACTTCGCCCTAGTAAGGGCTCTCACTACTCTAAGTGCCCCACTGTCAGAAGTGGATGGATCCACTACCGAGGAAGAATTGATTGTTGCCTGCAATTTTTTTCTAAAGCTTCTCATTTTTACAGGAGAATACTCAATCCTGAGACCCCGAGACCAAGCATAGGCCTTTGTAGGTTCCGTCTCTGAGTTGCTCGCTTCACCAAGTTCTCCATTGAAACTAGTAGGTTTGACCACCCTGTTCCCAAAAAATGTCAGAAGCGAAGTCAGGTCACTATTGTCCCGCAAATAAGGGATAARTGAATCAAGAACAACTGATAGTGTAGAATTTCCCGCCTCAGATTCTTGGTACCCCGGAATCACAAGCCTTTCAATCGAGGAGTTTGATGTCCCCTGAACAACTTCAGCATAGGTAGGGGATAAAGAACRTGCATTACCCCCTCACAGGTTCCGGATTATTAAATGAGTCAACCGGAAAGGCAGACTGGTTAAGAGTAATAAAATGTGGACTAGGAAGGATGGTCGAAATAGCCTGCCTATCACTTTCGGGGAAATTCGAGGGAGGGGAACCCAAAGAATTAAGAACAGGTAACCCCCTGTCACCCCTTGAGTCTTCTAAATCCACAGGTTGAGAAGATAATACATCCCTGAAAGAATCTAACATAACTTTTTTAATTAAAGTTAAAGAATTATAAAGTGTCAGACAGAACAATGATAACTTACCGGTTAAAGTATCAAGTCACTCCGGGGACAGGGTAGACTCCTTCTGCGAGTAATCAAAATCCAGACCTGTAGAATTTACTTCTTCATCAATTTCTCTCCAGTCCCTGTGAAGTACAATGTTTTTAGATATTTCTTCTTCCTCTCGGCCCTTACAGGTCTTCCTCAGGTGTCCCGTTTCATGGCAATAGCTACACCGGAATGGAATTCTGAGATAATCTAATTTTTGCACGATTCTACGCTCCCTTCAATCAATCTCCATAATTTTCGGTAAGCCACCGTGGATGTTTATCTCCACAAGAATCTTTCCCATGTTTCTAGAGGGTGCTTCATTACTGTATCATCCAAGGAGACAAAGGAACCTAGAGAGTTACCTATCGCCTCCATGGCTGCCACTGTCCACAGATGCAGGGGTAGGTCGGGAAGTAATACCCAAAGGTGGCACTTCTCAAAATATTATGTTTCCGGATTAAACGCCAACCTCCATCTTTTTATCATCATACTACTCCTAGCAACCACCCATCTCTTAGCCAAAAGCGTCACAGAGCCATTAGGAGATTTGCAAATAAATCCATACCAACCCTTTGTCAAATATCTAATCTCGGGTGAGCTTCCTAGTTCTTTTCTCTAGTTTTCGTCCACCCACTCCAGAATAGATACATCACACAAGTATTTATACGACAACCTACCAACTAGTCCACAGAGTGCCAAAGAGAAGGTCTCGGCCATACCAATGTCTAAGCCAAGTACCATTTTATGAACCCCTTTCTTCGGTTTCCACAGCCTACGACTGTAATCCTACCTCTCAGAAACCTTACCAGTGGAGTTTATCTGCTTGCTACCGAGTTGTTCCTTATCCTTAGTCCATTTGCTCAGATAACCAGAAGCTGTCGTATTCGCAACAGGTAAGCTTGAGGTTACCTGCAAAACGTTGGGAAAAGAGAAGGTATGCTCCAAGCTATGCTCGGTAGGAGATACAGGTGGTCGTTGCACAAGTTTTGATGGAGTGATAAATGAAGCATAACTCTTAACCGTTGAGTCCACTTGTTCGAAAAGACCGACGTCCTTCCAAACTACTTCATTTGCCACATACATCAGGGTGCTGACGTTTTCTTCAACAAGTGGAGGGAGTCTAGTAGCCATTGCTTACCACCTGGATTCCACCACTGTCAGTTCCACAGTAAAATAAATGTGGTATAAGACAAACACCAATGCATTCCGAAAAACAAGAGATACGTGATTAATGAATAATATTTGCCTATTGTGCAATAACCCAAGCAATTAATAACGCACTCACGGGAACCCACATCCAGTTCCCAAAAAGGGAAATCTCATTACACTAGGAAGCTGACCTGTAGAGGATTACTAGGGTTTAACCTAAGGAGGATTAAACTACCAGGAGCATAAAAAAAACCAGATAAAAAACAGCCTAGAAAAAAGGGTAGCAATGTTGTAACCTTGACCAAACGGTTTCCACCATGGTTGGTCTAACCTGTAGCAGAATCCACCAATCCACCATGGTCACCCAAGCCTGCAACATTACATGGTTCAAATTTTCGTTTCTCGCTCCCAAGTGATCCCTCGTGTCCAACCCGCTTCTTCAAGTGTCAGAGCTTGAACAACAAGAAACCTTTAGAACCTCTTTTTCTTTGGAAAATACCCCAATGTTATAACATATTACAATGTAATATGTTATAACATATTACATTGTAATATGTAATAATATATTATGTTATTTTGTATATCTTTATAACCTTCATAATTTAGTCATTTAAATAAATTTAGTTTGAGTGATTGCTAGTAAAATTGTTATCATTTCTACTTAGTTTCAAATCCTAAATTATAACATAATACTTTTTGTGAACCATTTATTAAATATCATAACCATCATATCACAAAGCCATCAACTTTTAAGAAATTTAGTTTACTTTGAATACTATTCTCAAAATAAAGAAAAATGTCCAACTAATTTTCATAATTTAATTTGACATGATAAACATGAGTGATCATTTTCAATGAGTACAAGAATACACATCATATGTTATTGGATAGACAACCTAAAGTCATATTTCAGAATAGAGTTAATTTGGAATAACAGAGAGGTCTGCATGGAGGTAACTTGTTTGAGGGAGGGTCGAGATGGATGCAGAGAGGTCTGCATGCATAGGTATCGGGGTTGACCTCCTTGTGTCAAGATGTTTTGGTTTGAGGTTGAGTGTAGGGGGTAGACTAGGGTTATGATTGTTTGGGATGATGGGTAATCCATTAGGGTTAATGGAGGTTGGTGTACTGAATCTCGAGGCAGGTTGGGCAAAGGATCTATGGTGGAGCTAGGGTGGACTCTTTAGATCGGATGATGAATATAGAGCGGAGCTCTATTGGTACAGAGCCTCATTAACTCTAGAGGGTGTGAGGGCGAAAAAAGGCAGGGACAAGCTGGAGGTCCATGTAGTACTGGGGACAGATGGTGTCGATACATTTGGGGCAAATGAAAAGTGATGGTGGAGGTCATAAATGACCTTTTCGCTCAGGAAGCGGATCAGGCTTGGATTTCATACACAGTTAAGGCCCAAACTGACCCTTTAGCGGAGACTTTGGTAGAATTGCCTTTTGGCTCTAGGGGTAAGGTAGTTTCTGTCTCTTTTGACTCTGTGGAGGAAAAGGAGTGTGGGCTTGGGGGAATGGAGGTGTGAAGGCTCGGGGTGAGCGGAGGGGAGATTCCAGGGTTTGGCTTGCAGATTTTGGAGTAGGGAATGTAGATGATCGGAAGAAAGTGGTGGTAGAAAGATGTAAAGAGTTGGATGTTTAGGTGGCAGAGAAGATCCTTGAGCAAGATGTTGTTGCAACTCATGTATGCAAGGTGGGTGGCGGTCCCCGCATAGGACCAAAAGCTTGGAGGGTCAAGAAGTTGAAAGCTTCGCTGACTCTAGGTCATTATATCGGTATGGGCGAAGTGGAAACTCTATCGGTTAGAGGGTTGGTGGGTCGTTTCGGTTACTAAGCGCTGGCTGCACGGGACATTTTGGGTGGGTTGCTGCAAACTGGAGCCCTGTAGTTGGGTATACGCCGGAGGTTTATGTGTTGACCAAACACTGGTTGTCCTTCGTTTTCAGATCGTTGGTGGATGTAGAGGTGGTTTTAAATCCGTTTTGGGTGGTAAACCAAGGGAGTCTTATGCTCAAGCGTTAGCATTGTGCCTTCAACCCCAAGAAGGAAAGCTTTCGATTTAGACACCTCTGGGTGCTTTTGCCTAGTGTTCCGCTCCCTCTGTGGAGCTTGGAGGCCTTTAAAGCTATAGGTAATGCAATCAGTAAGTTCTTGCATGTTGACTTAAAGTTGATGTCGGGTATGGACAGGCAGATGGGCAAAGTCTTAGTTGAAGTTGATACTTTTGGGGGCCTCCCGGCCGAGCTGGAAATCTGCTGGAGAAGGAAGGTATTAATCCAACGCCTAGATTACGCAGGGCTTCTGTTTAGATGTTTATTTTRCAAGGAAACTAGGCACTTAAGGTACCAATGACTAGTAATTAGTTAAAGTGAGATCTAGCTGGAATGGCCTGTTGGGAAATGAGATACTAGCTCCTATGGATGCTCTTGTAAAAAGGTTAAAGGCACTCAAGTCTTTGGTAATTAGTYGGGAAAGAAAGAAAAAAGTGGCAGCAAAGGAAGAATTGGTTAAGATCGAAAGGGAGTTGGATTCTTTGTATACAAATCATCCAGAGGGTTTTGAGGAGGAGGTTGACAGGGCATTGGTACTAGCTAAAGAACAAAGGAAATTGGTACTTTTGAGACAGGAGGAAGAGACTTGGAGGCACAAGAGCCGGTTAAATTGGCTAGCTTCTAGAGATAAAAACACTAAGTTTTTTCATGCTTTTGTAAATTCCAGAAAACTCATTAACACGATATGGGATATCACAAAGGATGATGGTTCTGTGATAACTGGGGATTGGGAATTACACAAAGAAGTAGTTGGTTTCTTCCAAAATAATTTTAAGGCACATGAAAATCTTTTTATTACTGATCAGTTAGCTGTTTTAAGGAACTACCCCATAATGTTTTCGGAGGAAGAAGGACGCAAAGTTGCAGACCCTGCAACTTTGGCATAAATTCAGTCAACTCTTAAAGGCTTTAGTGCCTCAAAAAGCCCGGGCCCGGATGGGTGGCCTGTAGAATTTTTCCTGGCATTTTTTGATCTTGTGGGCAATGATATTTTGGATATGGTGGAAGAGACCAAAAAAGAAGGTCGGGTTAGTCGTGCTCTTAATGCGACCTTTCTTGCTCTCATCCCAAAGAGTGAGAAACCAATGTCCTTTGGGGGGTTTCCACCCATTGCACTGTCCAATCTGACTTATAAGATCATCACTAAGATTATTCCTGCTAGAATTAAATCTAGTATTTCTRAAGGAATCTCAAAGGAACAATTTGGATTCCTTGAGGGAAGACAAATTACAGATGCTATAGGAATAGTTCAGGAAGTTTTAAACAGTATTAAAGTGAAGAATGCTAAAACTCTGGTTCTTAAACTAGATCTGATCAAGGCCTATGATYGTGTGAATTGGGGGTTTCTAAGACTTGTGCTGCTCCAGGTGGGTTTGAGCCTTGAAGCTACAGATTGGATACGAGGAYGTGTGACTTCTGCAAATTTCGTTGTGCTGATAAATGGTAGACCTACCAATTTTTTWAAAAGTAATAGGGGATTAAGGCAAGGTTGCCCTTATCGCCTTTACTTTTCTTGTTGATGATTAAAGGGTTTAGTAGAGCTATCCAAGAACAAGTTAAGGAAAAGAACATTGAAGGTATAGCTGTGGCAAGAGGGCTAAATATTACCCACTTGATGTTTGTGGATGATGTTATTCTATTTGGAAGTGGGAATGTTTCGGAATGGGAAGCCTTTAAGGAAGTGATGGAGTTGTTCTGCAAGGCGTCCGAGATGGCTTTTAGCCCACAAAAATCTTCTTTTCTTGAAGCAGGTTGGACTGATGAGGAACTGGTGGGGTTGAAGGGAATCTTGGACTTTGAGGTATCGCCAGTAAAAGCTGGATTTAAGTACCTAGGTTGTTTTTTAAAACCCAACTGTTATATAAAGACCAATTGGAACTGGCTGGTAACGAAATTTGAAAAAATAATTTATAATTGGAGCCATAGATGGCTAACTCTAGGGGGAAGATTGACTCTAGTTAAAGTTGTACTTGAAAACATACCTGTGTATTGGCTCGCTGTAGCAAAAATTCCAAAAAGTATTCTCAACAGAATTAGAAAGAGAATGTTCAGTTTTTTATGGTCTGGAAATAAACTTAAAGAAGGAATACATTTGATAAATTGGCGAATGCTAGCAAAGCCTAAAAAAGAATATGGTTGGGGTATTAAAAATATTTTTTATTTTGGGAAAGCTTTAGCGGCAAAAAATCTATGGAGATGCCTTATGCTTCTTGGACTGTGGCATGATGTAATCTTTAAAAAATACATTAAGAAAAAATGTGTTGCTAAGTGGTTTAGAGAAGGTAAGAAAAATTGGGCTAGTGCTTCAAATATTTGGCGAGCTCTGATTTCCTCTTTTGACATCCTTTCAGATTGGCTGGCATGGAATCCTGGTAATGGAGAAGATATTAGAATTGGTGTTGATCCACTGGTTGGATCACATTCTTACTACAAGCTTTTCGAGAACCTTATTTCTGTTCTGAAGGGAAAAAGGCATATTTTTTCTGGCACAAGCAGGGATAGGCATCGTGGAAAATTCATGCCACACTAGATGGAAGAAGGCTGAGTTGTTGGGGTTGGAAGGGGTTCTTAAAGAGGAATGTAATTATTTTCTAAAGGGACTGATAGGCTTGGGTTTTGAATTGAATAATGGAAAAGATACTCTAATCTGGTCTTGGGATACAAAGATTGGGTAGGTTAGTGCAAAAAAAGCTTACGAAGTTCAATTATTGGAGACAGTGGAAGGGGATCAAATTTTATGGTGGGTTGATCTTTGGAATTGGCAGCTTCCTCTTAGAGTTAAACTCATTACGTGGCTTATGCTCAAACATAAAATACTTACTTGGGAGAACCTGGTAAAAAGAGGCTTTAATGGGCCTAGTAGATGTGTTCTCTGTGGGGATGCTGAAGAAAATATTCTTCATCTCTGTGTGAAGTGCAGTTTTACTTTAAAGATTTGGTCTAATATACAAAAGATCTTTAAATTTGTGGCTGGGTGGGAGGGTGAGCAGATTAGTGAGTGTTTACAAAGTTGGATTAGAAAGGAAGAAAACTGGAAAGAGCTTCTGTGTTTTATTTGCTAGGAGGTGTGGAAACATAGGAACTTGATTATTTTTTAGAATTCACTGCCAATTCTAAGTAGAGTTTGCAACATGATCCTATAGGATACAAGTGAAACCAAAAGGGCAACTTCGTATAAGGTTTGCAGGGTAGATAGGCCCCCTTTTTTAGACTGGGATTTGGCAGTGGGCTTTYTTGATGGTGCCTCTCAAGATTTGGGTTCTAAATGTGGGGCCGAAGCAGTTCTAAAATGTCCTACTAAAGACACTTTCAAGATTAAGATGAATTGTGGTAAAGGGACCAACATGAGGGGAGAACTACTTGMTTTATGGTGCATTTTATTTTTTGCTTGCTATAAAAAGGTCACAAGATTACAGTTGGCGGGAGATTCAAAAGTTATTATTGATTGGTTTAATAATGCTAACACTCTTTAGGTGGCCTCTCTTYAGACTTGGATGGCAAAAATTCGAGTTTTGAGCGAAAATTTTCAGCAGATTAAAGCTCAACACATATACATGGATTTTAACAAGGATGCAGATCTGTTATCTAAGGAAGCTCTAATGCTAGATGAGGATGGATTATATTATGCAGGGGTTAATGTAAATGGATCAATTTTTTTTGAAAGAATGCTTATTTAATAAAGCATTTAGCTACAAGGAAGATCAACATGTTTTATGCTCTGTTTGATATTAACACATAAAATTAGAAAATAATTATATGCAAGGCTAGAATTTTGTGATTTTGAGAGATTGTAAACAAAAAATACTAGTATTAAGAGTGTTTTACAACACTATTTTCAAAAACTATTTATGTAAAAGAAATTTTATATTACACTAATACAAGAAATTTTTTTTTTTTCTTATTTGAAAAAAAAAATTCAATATTAAAATTAACTTCCATATAATTAACAATTTCATGATAGCTAACTTAGACACTTTGGAACCTCGAGAGATCATTTCCTAAGCGGAACCACCAACATTTCACATTTTGTTTACAAGATCCACTCTCGTAACACCCACTATAGTTTACTTTTAGCTTTCTCTCACTTT
>JASDQU010509779.1:13510-23564 GCA_032191745.1 Picea mariana
TTATAAAAAAAACCATATATACCATCTTTTAAAATAAACATTAAAAACACAATTTAAAAATTAACATTTTTTTTGTAAATAAAAATATTGTTTTACCTTGCCTTAGGAAAAAACACACATATTTGAATGTACATTATAGCATGCCAACTGTTTTTCCACCGCAATGGAAACCAGAACGTGTGGACAAGACGACTCTTCATTGTTCCAAAACTATAAGAAAAAGTGACAACTGTTGACATACAGACATGGGGACTTGCCACCTGTTCTGCCACAAGTGTGGAAACCAAAACAGATGGTGGAATGAGTGCCCCGACCACCTATCGAACTAGAACCAGAGATTGTGGGAATAAGAGGATTTACATGCCTAGGGATCTTGTTGACCCAACTCGTGTTTTAAAGACCCCATTCACCCAATTATAAATACACTAATCATATTTTTTGCATTGGAGAAATAAATTCTTTGCCTCGATAAACTTGATTTAATGAGATACTAATCTTGTTTCAATTAGATAATTTTTTGCATGTTAAGGGCTTGTCAAGGTCACTAGGGGTGTCTTGATTGGCCTAGTATTCTTAGAGTTATATCTCATTAAAAGCTATAGCCATTAGGGTTGCAAAAAAATCTCTATTTCCTCACTTATAACTGGCTTTTCAACCGTCAGAATTTGCTAAAAGTTTGCCAAGATAATCTACTTGGCCTAGCACATATTTTGGATGGACTCTTTGTAAGTTTTGTTGGTTGGCTTAACTGTTGTAACAAATTGTTTGCTACAACTATAAGGCTGAAAAATATCTCTATAAACACCTTTTATTACAGCCTCATTTCATTACTAAAGTCTTGTTCTTTCATTCTTGAGTATTACTAGTGTTTATCTAGCTTATCTCTTGCATCATTTGTCAGACTTTTAGCAATTGTTTAGCATCTTTAACACCTAGTTTCTTGCTAATATATATATCTTTTTTTACTGCTGCAATTAGGGACAACAATATTAACTTGTTTTTCCACCTAACATCATACATACATACTTGGCTTGTTCTTGTGTCTTGGGCAGGTACATCACTCTTTACAGGTACTTTTGTCTCTTGGCAACTTTCAACTACCATCGAGATTATTTCTCAAGCCTTTTCACACTCGTTATCTTGACCTTTAGGGGGGCCTTCCTTCATCTCTTCACTTTCCATCTCATTCCCCCCAGGGTCACCGTGATTCCCCCATGAGGTGATTCTCTCATTTCTAAAGTAACATGAATACTTGTCTAAGGTGATAGTGGGTAGGTTTTCTCTAAGTTGTTGCCATTTGGTATTTGGGTCGGGCTTTGCATAACCTAAAACTTGTGCGATAACAAGTCATTCTCCTTTACGTACGTTAACTCAACAAATGAAGTCTTCAATCCACCAAGCAAGGGGGATTCTCTTTCCGCAAAGAGCTTCAACATCTGTCATACACAGAACAAGGGAGGCTTTTCACTTGCTAGCAGTCCCTCATCGCCATCCTCTCTTAGTTCCTTTGTGATTGCTCATCCAATCAATAAAATTGCATAGCCCCTTTTATCAACCTGATTTTAAGACAATTGTGAATCGTTCATGCCCCCAAAAAACATATTTCTTCACTTCCCTTTGCTTTCTCAGAACTAGAAGAGTTTATCACCCTCTTCTCCACTCAAATTTTGGTCCCCAGACTCAATTATGTGTGTCCCCTCTCCTCTGCCCATGATTTTTCTCTTTTTTTTGTCTTCTACAACAAGTTTTTGTGCGTTAAATCCCCCAATTCGTGGGTCAGAGCAAAAAATTCTAGATGGGTTCTATGGGTGAGAGACCATTGAATGGTAGATTGACCAGATCACAGTCAACTCATACGGCCCTTATCTCCGACAGGCCTCGACAAGAAACAAAAAAGTCACAAGAAATGAGCTTAGGCTAAATGTTCTATTTTTTGGTCAGAATCCAATGATGTAAAAATTTAGGGCAAAATCAAACGGAAAAAATTACCCAAAAATCTCCAAAAGATAAAATGTTTAGACTACTCCAAAGAAATGGGCGTAGGTTAAGTGTTCTATTTTTCAGTTTTTTTTTTTTTTTTACTGAAATGTACGGTCAGATATTGTCAAGGTCCCACACGTGCTGCCACCCTGTGATGATACCTGCATCGTCGGACGGGTTTTCTATTGATCAACCGCTGGAAAAGTTTGGTGGCTCGGCCTCTTAGCCACAGATGCTCTGCATTAACAATATAATTCTGACTTTTATGCTCTACATTAACTTGATTGGACTAGTTCCAATTACAACAAGTGATTTCTCATTAAATTATAATGATGAACACCCTACTCCATGACAAAAATTCCCATGATCCTTAATTTGCTTTTTGAGTTAATACCTTTTACAAAGACTTTTTGTAAACACTCTGTTGACAATATTCCAGCAACCACATTACACACTTAACTAGAACTTGATTAGACTAGCACAACAACTAAATAGTTGTTGGTGAACCCCGAAAGGCTGATAAGATGAAACGAATCCTTAAAAGAATATATTAAATTTTATTATTGATTAACGAATAAATGGTTGAGCTTCATTTATCTGGTGTTAATATTTTAATTTCTTTTAATCACTTACGTGGCAATCACTTAGCTATCAAAGTAATTTTTAAATATGATTAGGTAAATGTAAAAAAGTAAACACATAAATTGATGTCTTTATAATAGCTAAGAAGTTAATGATTGAAATCACAGCCATTTATTTTGTGTGACTACTAAGAATATTCCAACCATATTTAATCCTGTCCTAGAAAACTTATTAAGCACTAAACCCCGATTAAATCTGCTCATTGTCAATAGGTGTACGCCTTTCGATGTAACTAGTTCCCATCCACCATTACAATTTCAAGCCAAAACTAGAAAACCAATGCCTTTACAATGGAACAACACACATTACCGCTCAGTTAGTCATTGTGGATTAAGTATTCCAAGGTCACAATAAAAACAACAAAAGTATATCTTTGTTCAGACATGTTACGATTCTTCTTCCTTTCCAGCTGGCCCTTTCTCTTTCTGCTTGGAATCAACAACATCATCTGCTTGGAAACACCAAGTACCAACAAATTCCCTTCTGCCACACGGAGCAGGTCCCAGATACCTCCTTGTTCCTCAATCAAAACATGGCTCTTACAGCATAGCGCATAATTTCTCAGCTAGGCAAACAATTATCTCCACAGGCAGTCCTCAGCCAATAGAACTCTTCGTGGTAGCAGCCTCTTGTCGCCACAAATTGCACCCACGTGGAACTCTCTTGTCGCCAAAAACTGCACCCACGTGAAGTTTGGCGTTGATCGCCAGCAATAGGGGCACACAGCATCTGTAGGTCTCAACAGATCTATTGTGCGACCATTAGCAAGCACACAACCTACACACTCCACTCTACTACAACTTCTTCACTACAGATTCATCAGGTTGCCACGATTCAAATATTTTACACCCTAGGCGTCTGAATATGACAGCTAGCAACAAGCGATTCAATAGATCTGACCCCATATCGCCGCAGCACATTTATGCTTCACCCAGTCGTTTGCAATATTCATCTTGTTCACGAGATCTAGCAGGGTTCAACACTGCCTAGATACACCCTATCTAGCAGAACATACACCTTGAACAGGAGCAGCAATCAGATCCATCATATTCTCATGGATCTTTTCTTCCCCAAATTGGCATTGCTATTCTTCACACCTCAGTCGCAACAATCTAACATAGGTTACATCTAGACACAGTAACAATGAATGTCTACACACCCTACAGATGAAGAAAACACAAATGACTATTTACAAAAAACAATTAATAATTAACAAAATCACTGTCTAGACTCTAAATTATCGTCTATCCTCTACTGTAAAGAGGATTACAAATGACAAGTTGTCATCTTTCTGAGTTTCCTTGTGCCCAGCCCTAACTTTAATACCATATTAACTAAACAAGATAGAGATTGATGAAAACCTACACTTCAATAGATCCTATTGATATTTTTCAGTCTATTTCTATCAGATTTCATATAAAAAACGTACACCAAGGAACAAATTCATGAACAAACAAACAATTCACTGTCTATTGTTTCAACACCATTTGGCATAGCTGCGTGTGTCTGCTGAAGCTGCGCTTCTTTTGACTTATTTTAACTTGTCATACCCATCTTATTATTGCAAATGATATATATGATTGGAAATGCCATAACCATTGTAAGAGAGTTTGCGTTATTAGGTTTTGTATTATTCTAAGATGTCATATCCATTAAAAGATTGAAAATGCCATACCAATTGTAAGAGAATTTGCATATCTCTTGTTAGATTGGGATTAGAGTTCAATTAGTGTCCTTTCTTCATGAAATAACACTCAAAAGCATAACATATCAAAACAGTTTCCACTTATTACACAAATATAATGAAACTTATCACACAAATATAATGAAAGTTGCAGTATAAATTTTTGAGGAAATGATTGTTTTTAGGAGATATTTTCTGGGAATATTTGTCCGAAATTTAGTTAGAAATTGTTAGATCTTGCAGATTTGAGTAGAGATATTTTATGGGAATATTTGTCCTAAATTCAACTAGAAGTTTGTTTTTACAGTAAGGATAATGGATCTTTATTTTAAGATAACACTGGCAAAGCCACTGGTGCTATTACAACTGTGAGATCAACTTAACTGATACAAGACTAGGCAGATCTACCCTCCTACCTGAGTGTAATTCTTGGAGCTAGAAACTATCATAATCTATAGAATCGCAATACGTGGAGGTTTCTATACAAAATGCCTTCCTCGCAATGTTATTTCTTTATTACTTTCTTGGCCTCCTAAGAATTACTGGCCGAAATCCTTTGGGCCCTCGTTCTTGGGCAAATTTCTCTCCTGCTGCTAGTCTTTATTCAAATTTTCCATTTGATCTTCCAACCTGCTGACTCGATCCTCAAACTCTTTCTTGGGGTTTTTGACTTCATTTCGCATCTGTTCCAATTCCTCAAAGAACCCTATTTTTGTTGAAGTGATATCGGCTTCGAGCATTTCCAGTTGCCGACCTGCTTCAATGTCCAGGTTCTGGAGAAAGTCATCTTGGTTATGCTTGAGTCGCTTCAATTCTTCTTCCATCGATTTTATCCTTTCCTCTGTGGATGGTTTGCTCCCTGAGCTGGACGCCATTGTCTTTCCTTCTGCTCTTGACTGCCTCCTTATGCGTGGGCGATTGCCTGCCTCTGCTGGACCTTTGCCTCTACATAGTCGCCTTCCTAAGATTAGATTGCTCAGGGGATGAAATGGTCCTGTCCAACCTGATCTTTTATCCTCATTCCCCTCCAGATTTGGGCTCCTTTTCAGGTGGACGATCCACTGCACCCAACTGATCCATGTCCTCTAGTGCAGCACATGGGTCTCATGAAGGACCTTTTCCTTCCCCTCAATATTCAGCGACCAAATGATTGATATTCCTCTCAGGCTTGACACCAATATTGTCTTTGGTTGTCTTGGATTCTCCCCTGTGAAGTATCCGAGCCAATGGTGTACCTCTTTGCCACCTCGCGTCCTAATATTCTTACCCTTATTTTTGGCCCACTGTGGTCCTAGTCTGTGTGCCCCAGGTTTACGGAATTGCCATGCTGGTCATGGTTCTATTTAGTTGGAGTGTTCTAGTGCTGAGGAGGGCTCCTTTATTGGCTTCAACATATATTGATGTGTTCAATTTCCGGAGAACATGGAATAGCTGATACATTCTCAGTCTTCCCAGAAGTAGCTTGACTTTTTCCAGAATGTGTTGGAGCTTGGCATGCTTGACCATGTTTCGGTGAATCAAAGCTTGAATTATGAGTCTGGAGTCCCCTACAATCACAAGGTCTTGGAAATTTTGGTTGATATATTGAGTTAGCCCTTGCCAGAGTGCCAATGCTTCTACTCTGTTATTAGTTTATGTTCCTAGTCCCCAGGCATAGGCAATTTCTGGAGTTCTGGTGGGGCTTAGAAGGACCCCTCCACCACCTGCCACCCCTGGATTTCCTTTGGAGGCCTCGTCAAAGAATAATATATACTTGTTGCTCTTTCTCTTCCATTCTTCGAAGTCCTCCTCTTCCTTTCGAATTTCCCATATTTCTTGTTTTACCTTGCTGCTTGATTTCTGTGAGAGGTCCCTGATTTTGAAGCTTTGAATCCATTGTTCCTCTTCCAATTCTAGGGGTTCCGAGCTCTTTGATTTGCAGAAGAAGGGATCACTTTCACCAACGTAGGGATTTATCTTGGTTTCTACTTGTGCTGGAGCACTTGTGGTCTCCCTAAAAATCTTGTTATTCCACTCTAGTCAAATCTTCCAAAGTATGAATTTTGGAAGAGCTCTCCAGAGAGTGAATATTTGGCCCTTTTTCGTGGCCTGAAAGGGGCACTGGGAACTCCAGTCTCATAGCAGGATGGAGGTCTCTTGAGGTAAAGCGATTGTTCTTGGTTTCATCCCAAGGACCAACTGCCATACCTCCCTGGAGTATGCGCACTATAGAAGCAAGTGATTTGAGGTTTCCTCCTCTTGTGAACAGAGGGGACATATGTACGGGCCCTCCCATCCTCTTCTTCTCATATTTTCTCCTGTTAGAGTAACCCTATGTGCTAGGGTCCATACAAACATATCTACCTTTTGTATGGTTTTGGAAGTCCAGATGGCTCTCCAGATTGCTGGATCTGGTTGGATTGCTATTAGATTTTTATAGTCGGCTACTGTTGTGTAGCCTCCAGAGTATGCTCTCCAACCTCTCTTGTCTTTTTTCCCAGCTTTTAAAGGGGATCTCCCTTGCAGATAGTCCATCAAGGTGTTCCAGTCCCACTCAATCTTTGGAGGTCTGTTGAAGGCTTCCAACCCGAGCCACGATTTGTCCTCATCCTCTTTCCAGATCGAGATATCCCACAGGTTGTTTAAGTTCTGAGATCTCATCCAATCTTTTAGTCTATCTAATCCTTCAATCGAACTCAATGTCAGTTCTCCCAAGATTGAGTCTTCCTAGACATTGATTTCCTTGCCATTTCTTGGTATCTAGGTGAGATGAGGCCCGAAGAGCTTTAGTTCCTTTAGACACAAATTAAAAATAGGTGATCCTTTCTCCACAGTTGTTGGTCGCTCTAGGCATTTTTTCCTCAGGCCTCGGAAGTACTTTTTCCAGATCGCTTTTTTGCTCTAAGTGGGTTTCCCTATAACAAGGTTCCAGAGAAGCTTATCTCCTAAGGCTAAGTTTTGGGAGTGGATATCCTTGAATTGTAGGCAGCCTTTTGTAAAGGGCTTAGTTACTTTTTCCCAGCTTATAAGATGTAATTTCCTCCCTTTTTGCTTCCCTCCTTCCCACATGAACCTTCTGAATAACACCTCGATTTTCTGGATTGTGGTGGAAGGGGCTAGTAGTAATGAACTTTGGTATATCGGGATGCTTGCCAACACCTCTTTAATGAGAACCACTTTACCCACAATGTTTAGCCATTTTGCTCCCTAGGAATTGATTCTTTCTTTTAACTTATCTATCAATGGGAGCCATTAAGTTGCCTTTGGCTTTGTTCTGAAAATTGGTACTCCCAGGTATTTAAACGCATCCCAATTGGTACAGCCTTCCATTACCAGGACTGTTGATATCTCCACCATTTCCCTTGGCGTGATGTTCCATCCATAAATTTTTCTTTTAGGCAGGCTTACTTCACTTCCTGAGTTCTCTTTGTAAATGTCCAACTCCGTTTTAAATTTCTTTGTTGTTTGTACACTTGCTCCTCCCAGTAGTAGCGTGTCATCCGAAAATTGGGCATGGTTTATGTCTTTTATCCCTAGGGCTATTCTTAGTCCCAGTAGATTGTTTTGAGTATGGCCATGATCCAATTGGAAGCTGAGCACTGAGGCTTGGATTGCATAGAAAAGTGGAGAGAGGGGGCAGCCTTGCCGTAGGCCCCTGGAAGCTTGAAAGAATTTAGAAACTCGATCGTTTACTAGAGGAGTGATCCAGGGGGATTCAATGCAAGCTTTGATCTAGTTTATAAATGTTGGGGAAAAGACAAAGTTTTCCATGACTTTGAACATAAAATTATGCCTAACTCTATCAAATGCATTTGCAAGATCAAGCTTTATGATCATACCTTTGTCTTTTCTTCGAATGCTCGAATGCAAGGCTTCCTGGACTATGATTATTTTGTCCACTATATGCCTTCCTTTAATGAACCCGCCTTAGTTCTCCGGGATGATTACATGGAGAATTTGTTTAATTCTGTCGGCTATTATTTTTGTTAGAATCTTGTAACTTGTGTTGAAGAGATAAATTGGCCGGAATCTTCCAAAACTGACTGCTCTTTTTTCTTTCGGAATAAGGGATAAGAAGGACGAGTTTGTTCCTCCTCCTATCTTGCTGCATTTCTAAGATTTCCTAATCAGTTTTATAAGGTCTTCTTTAATTATATCCCAGTAGTTTTGATAAAATCTTGCTGTGAAGCCATCTGGTACCAACGCCTTATCTGGGTTCATTTGGTCGAGGTCCTCTTTTATTTCTTGCTGGTTTACTTCCTTTACCAATTTGTTGTTGGCTTCTTCTTGTATGACGTTCGGAACTAGGGAGAGCGGGTAGGCTTTGGAGTCTATTTGGGACATTCGAGTCTCCGTGTAAAGAGTTTTAAAGGCTTCTGTCGCAACTTCTTTAATGCCTTCAAAGTCTGAAATAATTTGGTCTTGGACATGAATTTCATTGACTGTTTTGAACTGCTTTCTTGCCTTAGCTTATTTGTGAAAGTAACTGGTGTTTTTGTCTCCTGCTTCCAGCCAGAGGCTTCTTGATTTCTATTGCCAATATCTTTCCTCATCTCTATAGGCTTGGTGCCAATTCCTTTGGAGATGGTCCTCTTGGTGTAGAGACTCTTGAGTTGTCTCTTGTTCTTCCATTTCCAGTTGGTGGTTTTCGAGTTGCTTTTGGGCTTCTTGACATTTAGTAGTTGGATTATTTTGGGTTTTTTCCCAGGATATGAGCGCTACCTTGAGCCTCTTATGTTTTTCTTCCCAAATAAAAAAAGTTGATCCTATTACTTTCTCATTCCATATTTTGGTAACCAAGTCCCAGAAGCCTTCAAATTATAGCCAGGCTGGGCTAAATCTGAATGGGATAGGCTTAAGATTTCTGTCATGCGAAATCTCTAACAGGATTGGCTTATGATCTGACACACTATGTGGAAGGATACAATTTGAGGACGTGAGGCCCAGGAGCATAAAGGAGCTTTGGACTAAGAACCCGTCTAGCCTTGCTGCAATATGCCTCGGTCCTATTCTCTTGTTTGACCACGTGTATTTCCCCTTAGTTGGTTTGGCATCCTCCAACTCCCAATTTGACATGATGTCTTCTACCCATTCTCTTGCTGGGTCTCGCACAATGGACCCCCTTTTTTCTCTCCTGTTGCTAGAGTCACATTAAGATCCCCCCCAATAATGATGTTTTCTAGGTCATTTGAGTGTAGAAAATCTTTAATCGTGTAATGTCCCTTTCCAAATAGGAGCTCCAGAAGAGGAGGCTTAATGGTCTAAACCACCCCGTTAGACTATAGCCAGGGTCAAAGAGGGGTAAACAGGGTTACTAGACGTCACTCCAGTCACAGGTGTTATATTTGAAAAGTGACATTGAGCTAAAAAGGGTTAAAAGCGCTTTTAAGTCATTATGAGCTAAAAATAGAAGTCAACAGTGGATTAGGGTTTCAACAGTGATTTAGGGTTTTGGAAGTGAATAACAAATTAGGGTTTTAGCATGATTTAGGGTTTTGGAAATCAACAATGAATTAGGGTTTCAACATGATTTAGGGCTTTGGAAAGCTATAAAGGAAGGGTCAACGACCTAATTCATCATTATGCAGATTATGACTTGTCATTGAGGAGTAGAGGTGCATCTCAGGAGAGATAGTTCAGTGTATTCCAGGAGGAAGACACCAGTTGGCTGATTTCGGTGTTGAAAGACACACGCTAGTCATTGGGAAGATCATCCAGGTCTTCCATCATTCTTCATTGATTCCGTAGTGCTCCCATATTCTGGGTATT
>JASDQU010509780.1:12177-24931 GCA_032191745.1 Picea mariana
AGGGTTGTGGGTGCGACGTTGTCGATAGGGCCAACCACTTGACAACCTCTGATGAGATGAGGTTCTTCTGGCTACCGCTATCAACGATGAAGTGCAATGGGGTTCCTTTTACCCACATTTGTGAATGGAAGAGTCGCTCTCCTTCTTCTGGCTCGTATGGTTCACCAGGCTGGAGCTTGGTGGTAGCAACGGTGGCACTGGGTTATGCGTCAATGATCCGTCTTCCCCTTTCTGGTTCTGACTCAAATTCAGAACCCACATCTAATTCAAAGGCTTTCAGTTCAGCCACCAACGACTGCTTTGAGCGGCAACCAATAGTGTTGTGCCAAGGGCTCTTATGGAAGTCGCATCACTTCCCGGTATCTTTCTTTGTCTTTCCGGTGTCCTTCTTTGCTTGCGGATTGGACTGGTTTTCTTGATACTGTCCATAATTTCTCTATCCTTTGTTTTGTGGGTTGGGGCCGCCCTTTCCTGACCTTTGTTGTGAGGGGTTCCCAGGTCCAAATTGCCGCGTCTTTTGTTTGATCTTCTGCTCGATTTTGACGACATATCGGTAGGCAACGCCCAAGGATGAGATGTCTAGAAATTCCATTTCGGTCTGGATGTATCTATGCAGAGCACCGCAATACTTGAGCACCAGATGTCTTTCTGAATCTTTGATACCCAGCTTGGTGCGCAAGGTATGGAAGATATTTGTGAACTCTGGCACTGCTTAGTCTCTTTCTTGCCGCAGTGTGGTCCATTTGGTATACAAGTCGTCGTAACTTCTGACAGGGTAGTATTGTTCCTTAATAACATCCCTGAAGGATTCCCAGGTGGCCATGACTGTAAATAATGAGGGTTCGTCTGTTTCATTTTTCTCACAGAAAGTTCCCCACCAATCTTTGACATGGGGAACGACTTTGAGAAGCGCAAAAGTAATCTTTTCTCTATTCGAAAAGTTATGGACAGAAAAATACCCTTCTAATAGATTCAACCACTTGTCTACATCATCTGCATCCATCTAACCTTCAAATATAGGAATATAGAAGTTGATTTGTACCTTTAACGGGGTGACGCCTCGACTTGAGGAAGATGCGTCGCTTGTTGGTAGATACCGAAGGATTTGCGTGAAACTATCCATCATCTCGTTCCTCTGTTGTGTGAGGGCTTCCTCAAGCAACATTTTGAAAGGATATCCTGTCCTGTCATCTTTCTTTTTTCCTGCCATGAGAGGTTGCTTGGGTGTGCGAGAGCTTTTGTTCTCAAGAGAAACAAGCTCGAGACCCAATTCTTTGTACCCTGACCTCGTTGAGGACATGCATTAAGACGACAAGGAGCAGACCTCTCTGATACCACTGATCTAGATTTTATGAGCAGAACGAAATGAATACAGATTATTAAAATATGCTTAACACAAAATAACAGAGATACAATAAAACTGGTTTTCTATTCAATAAGAAAATAAGCTAAAGCTGTAAAATGCAGCGGAAAACAAGCTTGTTGGAATGGTGGTGGCTTATCTCTGAGAAGAGATGTGACGGCTGCGCTCATTCGCAAGAAGATGGTTACAATGAGGATCTGAAGGCATTTTAAAATAAATAGAAATGTCAAAAACCCTAGACATAAAAAAATCTAACCCTAGGAGGTGAAGCGCCAAAAGTCATGTGGACCCTGTTTGGGTAAGTTAGTACATCAACTTCTCGGGGTTGTAACTTTTGCATACGATCTTCGTTTTAGGTGCACGATAGCCCGTTGGAAAGGTCTAACCGTGAAGAAAAATTTTCGACTAGCCCAAGACAATGCCAATGGAAATCCCCTGGGCCCAAAATCCCTAAAAAGCATCGTTTAGGGCCTCAAAACAACCGCAGAAGTTTGGAACCCGAAAAACTGTCGAAAAACTGCTAAGGTGGAAAACTGTTTTTCGAGCCAGTGAAATAGGTGTGTGGCCATCGATATCCACCTAGATCATATTATTTCAGAGGAAGGGATTGCAGTGGATCCTAATCAAAAGATAAAATCCATTGAAGGATGACCAACACCAAATAATGTCTCAAATGTGAGGTCATTCATGGGACTTTCAGGTTATTATAGAATATTTATTGAAGGATTTTCAAATTTTGCACATCCAATCACTTCTTTGAAAAAGAAGGGTGTGAAGTTTAGGTGGACCTCTAAATGTGAAGAAATTTTTCAACATTTGAATAATTTATTGACAACTACACCAATATTGAATATTGCTGATCCAAATGAAGATTTTATTGTGTGCATTGATGCTTGCAAGGAAGGGCTTGGAGGAGTCCTTATCCAAAATGGACATGTGATATGCCATGAGTCAAGAAAGTTGAAAGAACATGAGAGACACTATGCCACTCATGATTTAGAATTGGAAACCATATTTCATGCCTTGAATATGTGGAGGCATTATCTTATAGAAAGAAGATTTGATCTGAGGATAGACCATAGTGGTCTGAAATATATTTTTGGACAACCAACTTTGAATGCTAGGAAAATAAAATGGTTGGAATTTCTCAGTGAGTATGACTTTGATATAAAGCATATCAAAGGAAAGGAAAAAAAGGTTGTTGATGCACTCAACAAGAGGTTGCATGAGATGCATGCTACAACCATTAGCATGTATAAGTCTAACTTAAAATATAGAATTGTGGAAACTGCAAAATCAGATCAACATTATTTGGAAACAAAAGAAAAAAAACAACACGGTAATTTTCAGTACAAAATTAAATATTATGGGCTAAGAGAGGATGGAATCTTTGTGTACAGAGGAAGAGTATATGTTCCTAAACTAAGGAGTTGAAAAATATGGTGCTCAGAGAAATGTATAATGTGCCTTATGTTAGGTACCCAGGTTATTAGAAAACCATTGTAGTTGTAAAGAGCCAATATTTTTGGCCTGGTATGAAGAAAAAAGTGCCTGAGTATATTTCCAAATGTATATAATGTCAAAAGGTAAAGGATGAGCACAAACAACCAACTAGTTTGCTACAACCATTGCCCATTCCAAAGTGGAAATGGGAAGTGGTGACGATTGATTTTTTCACCAAGCTGCCAAGAACAACAAAGTAGCATGATTCCATCATGGTGGTGGTAGATAAGCTAACTAAAACTGCTCATTTTGTTCTAGTGAAACTAACTCACATGGAAAGAAACATTGCAGATATTTACATGAGATAAATTGTCAGGTTGCATGGTGTGCCTAAAGATTTTTTTTTTTTACGGAGATCCCAAGTTCACATCAAATTTTTGGAAGGGATTATTCAAAGGATTTGGGACAAATTTGAATTTTATCACAACATATCACACATAATTGGATGGGTAGACAGAGAGGGTCAATCATGTGATTGAAGATATTCTAAGGATGTATGTTATGGATAAACCATCAAAATGGGAAGATTATCTACATTTAGTTAAGTTTGCTTATAATAATGGGTATCATGCATCTTTAAAGATGAGCCCATTTGAAGCATTATATGGTAGAAAGTGCAACACATGAATGAGTTGGGACAACCCAATAGACAAAGTAGTGGTTGGGCCAAAGTTACTTAGAGAAATGGAAGAGAAGATGGTGAAAATAAAGAAGAATTTAAAGGATACTCAGGACAAACAAAAATGTTATGTAGACAAAGGCAAAACACACAGAGAATTTAAAGTGGGTGACCATGTGTTCTTAAATGTGAAGGCCAAAATAAGTTCCTTGAAGTTGGGGAACTATTCAAACATGGAAACACATTATTGTGGACCATTTGAGATCCTAGAAAGGATTGGTCCTATTGTATACATTCTTGCACTTCCTAAATCCATGTGCATACATAATGTGTTTCATGTGTCTTTGCTTAAAAAGTATGTTCCTGATGCTAATCATGTAATTGATTGAAATGTGATTTAGGTGGAGTAATAAGGTGACTTTTGAGTTCATCCAATATGCATATTGGAAAAGAAAGTCAAGATGCTCCGAAATCGAGCAATAGGGCTGGTAAAGGTCCAGTTGACCTATTATGGTCCCGAAGATGCAACGTGGGAGCATGAATATGCCATACAAGAAGAGTACCCACATATTTTTGAAGCTTTTTGAAGATTCTCGCTTGTACATGTGTATATAATGCACTAAGGACAATTCATAAACAAGGGGGAGGGGAATGTAATACCCCTATGCTGAATCCTAATTGTAAATGTACATATTCTTTATAGGTTGGTGAGCCAAGATGTTTTGGGCTAGAGTGCCTTTGTATATATGTTTTGAGGCCAGAGTGTCTATCTGATTAATAGGTCGGAGAGCCTAGATGCTAAAATGCTAGTGAGAATATCATTGTAATATGTAATCACACTCGATTATATTAATAAAATACATCACTATTGTAGAACATGTCAGACAAAAGAGTATGGGGGGATAAGACTCCACGAGAGGGAAAAGGGGCCAAGGGATTAAGGAAGAGGGGCTATGTCAATGTGGTTTAAGCCAATGAATCAAATTATATTATTCCTAAAGTCCAAAGTCATGTGATATATTTTATCCTAAGTCCCTAAAGGTTGGAAACGTATCACCAAGTGGGTTTAAAGGTAGTTCACATGGTGACAAGTGTCAAGTTAATATCATGCAAATATATTGTTGGGAATTAGTGTAATTCTATCATTCTTCCATCATTGACTCACTCATTCCATCCATCATTTGTACCTTTGCTGGAGTATAAGTTGAAGTCGGTTACCCTATAAATCCTTGGTGGTTTGGGTTGAAGAAACAAGTTGTTAGGCCTATGGAGCAATTCTATTAGGTGGGAGAGTTGTTGGGAATAGGTTTCCCTATATGCTGGCCTAAGGGTGCCATAACCCTTTGAGAACAACCTTGTGTTCCAAGTGCCATAGCACTCAAAGACTTCCCGACTGACCTGTTGTTGAAGCCTTGGAAGGGAAGTGAGACATCCGAAGGAATGTTAAGCAAAGATTGGGTACACTTCCTTGGGTGGGATAAGCTGAGGGGAATGAGAGGATGTTAGGTGGAACTACTKCTAGAGTTGGTTCCATTGGCCTTTCCTTATTTTCCTGAGTGTTGTATGACCTTAGTGGTACTAGTGAGAGTATCCTTTGCCATGGTGGAGTCATAGCCCYAGCTCGGGGGTGACCCACTGCTGAGATATTATGAGTAGTGAGGTCTATGGCTGGGAGGAACGTTTGAGGTCTGCACACAATTGGTGTTTTACAACAAAAGACAAGTGTTCCTTTACATGTATTTACATGTTGATTTCTATGTGTAATATATTTATTTATGTTTGTTGTAACTGTACCTAATTATGCATGAAATGTGTGTTGTTAGATTGCATATTGTGTTCATATGCATGGCATATTAAGTAATAAATGGTATCATAGCTAAATTTAGAACTTGTTGGTAATGAGAAATGTTACTTTGTGGTATCAAAGAAGAGAAATTTTGTGTGGCATGGCCCAACTTGGGGCTGGAGCTGGGGATGGGGATGTTACATCATGACTCTCTAGATTGTCATAAGTGAATTGGTGAGAAAAAAAGACATCACCAACCATTGATGAATGAAATATATTGCTTTGAATGTTGTCTTCCACACTTTCTACAAATATATCATAATTTGATGGAAACTTAACTTCAATTCTAGCTTCATGAACAATTTGTTACTCCACAAACTATTAAATAAGTCTTTTATGCATGAGATATAATACACATTTTGATATTGAACTTTTCGAGGGTGCAATAATCCATGCAAGTACACTCGATACCAATTTTGTTTTGTACAAGTACTATCAAACTATTGTAATGACAATCTCAACATGATACACCCTTTATCATTTTGTCCTAAATTTGATGCTCAACATCATCATTTTTCGGATAGAGATTTGATAAAGGGGTCCATTGGGTAGAGACATGCTTGGAGCTAAGTTGATGTAATGTTTGAACTAGTAATGTAAAGGAAATCATGTTGGGTCTCAGTTGAGTATCCCATGTATTCCTTTGAAATCATATCAGGTTGCTTCTATTGTGTGAGGTGTGCTCTAGAGGAGACTTGCAACTGCACTAGAACCTTGCGCTTAACCTACAAACATATCATAATAAGCACAATTTTTTGGGTGTGGATGATTAATTTATGACATTACTTGGCATATATCATATGCATTATGGCCTTTGCATGAATCACATTCGGTACTTGATAATGATCCTCTCTAATGTTAATTATGGAACTCTTTGGTTGTAACTTTTGAAATCCATGTTACTCCCACATGAATGGATTTCCTTATAGTACATCACAAACGTCTAATGGTGCTACATTGTAGAGTATTTCATCATTGAACTTCTTGACATGATACTGAAACCTACACTATCATAGTCACACATAACTCTTTACCTTAACTTAGAAAGTCAATTGTGTAAAGTTGTGTAACGGCCTATCTCGATAGCTAATACTTGTATATATTCACTATATACTACTTTGTATGTGGGGACATTGTGATTAAGTGTTAGGTCATGTGGGCCTTGTATTGAAAACAACATAATGTAAATTGGTATTCATGGTGTACATATTCCTAATGCAAAACTCAAGGCCAACATTTGACTAGAAAACGTTAAAGGTCTTAGTCATATAGTTTGATGTTTTTCACAATTCATGATCCTAGGTAGCATGTAGTGATATCACCATGATACTCCATGATATATGTGAAAAAGAAAAATTGATAATAAAATATTCATGAAATTGATTACTAGGAGTATGAAGAGGATATGATATGATGAGAGGGGAAGTGAAAGAGTACTTCATATGAATATTATATTTTATTCCATGTGCTACTTTTAGAACTCCTTTCTTATCTTGACCATATGCCTCCAAGTAGAATTTCCCTTTAGAATATTGTGATGGACATGCCTCCATGCAAAATTGAATATATAATATTCAATTTTGCATGACGTGAAATTAGGACAATTTTTTTTTCTCAATTTTATCAATTCATATATTCTTCCTCATGTGTTTCTTGACGCCAACCTTCATCATCGAGTGAGTACTCCAATATAGAGACCAATTTCAGTGAACCATACCGTGTGTGCCTCACATGCCATGTTGTTTTTACTGATTTTGAGGTTAAGAATATTGTTTTCCTCATATGCCATGTTTTTTTTACTAATTTTGAGGTTAAGAATATTGTTTTATAGAGATCAGTTTCAGTGAACCATACCATGTGTGCCTCATATGCCATGTTTTTTTTACTGATTTTGAGGTTCCTCATATGCCATGTTTTTTTTACTAATTTTGAGGTTAAGAATATTGTTTTTTTACTGCTTTTGAGGTTAAGAATATTATTGTAACTTGTATAGGAACTGATAAAATGAAATTATTCCATGCATACATACCTCGATATTATACATACCTCTATTGGGTAATTATTTCCTTGAGCCAATGGTTTCCTAAATTCTCAAGTGGCTTTCCCTGGTTGTAAATTTTTCAAGGATTACACTACCATTGGGGTTCATGTTATATATTTATTTATATTTTGAGTCATGCAACATTAGGGATGGGTCATGCAGAGAGAGATAATTATATAGATAATCATTCTTTCTTTTTCACCTATTAATCTAGCTTAAAGGTGATGTCTACAATGAAATCCTACAATTGAGAGGTAAATCTCTCTTATATATAACCACTTACATTAACAAACTTTTGTACATATAACCGATTTATTTATTTTTCTTATAAAATTTTGATATTTATATGAATTGTGTTTATGGTTTTGGATATGAAATATAAATCAAAGAATCTTATGATTCTATACAAATTTTATTAAACAAAACATGTGTATAAAATTTTGATATTTATATGAATTGTGTTTATGGTTTTGGATATGAAATATAAATCAAAGAATCTTATGATTCTATACAAATTTTATTAAACAAAACATGTGTGCAAAGCATGGATTCTTTGTATAAATCATATCTTTGAATGAGAATAGATACATGGGTTGTGTTCTTAAGGAAGAAGTATAAGAGAAATGAATGATGCATAATGAATTATAATGTGCTCACATTTCTGATAGTTCTGAACTTATTTTGAAAAACTATATCTTCTGCGAACTCTAACTAACCTTCTGGTGCTAAGTCCTATATGGCAGGTAGAACTTGCTCCTTGTTTTCCTGATCCAACATGGAGGACACATAGAGTTTCATATTTTCCACATTCACTACTGAGTAAATGCTCATATATGGGGGTATAATTATTTTTTAGGCATTATCACCCATCTTCACCAATCCTTCAAAAGGACCATATCGTAGAGCCTTGATATTCTTTCTAGGACCCTGTAGCCTTTCCTTGTTCAGCTGCAACTAAATTCTGTCTCCCACCTTGAATGTTTTTTTAGTTCTATATTGATCATGTTAGGCCTTGAACATTTCATGTGACTTCTTCAACATCTCTTGTACTTGCAAATGGATCTACCTATTCTTTTCAACAAATTTCTTTACTTTCAATGCTTCTCCTATGATTTCTTCCCTCATTCCTCCTTGTTGTCCATAAACAACATCCAAGGGTGAAAGCGACAAATACCCAAAGCAAGTTTCGAAAGGGGACTTACTGATAGAAGTATGGAATGCTATGTTATAAGAGTGTTGAATCTAGAGCATACATTCACTATGTACTACTTTGTATGTGGGGACGTTGTGATTAAGTGTTAGGTCACATGGGCTTTGTATTGAAAACAATATAATGTAAATTGGTATTCATGTTGTACATATTCCTAGTGCAAAATTAAGGCCAACATTTGACTAGAAAATGTTAAAGGTCTTAATCATATAGTTTGATGTATTTCACAATTCATGATCCTAGGTAGCATGTGGTGATATCTCCATGATATATGTGAAACCAAAAAAATGATAATGAAATATTCATGAAATTAGTTGCTAGAAGTATGAAGAAGATATGATATGATGAGAGGGGAAATGAAAGAAGACTTCATATGAATATTATATTTTATTCCATGTACTACTTTTAGAACTCCTTTCTTATCTAGACCATATGCCTCCAAGTATAAGTTCACTTTAGAATTTTATGATGGACATGCCCCATGCAAAATTGAATATATAATGCATGACTTAAAATTATGACAATTATTTTTTCTCAATTTTCTCAATTCATATATTCTTCCTCATGTGTTTCTTGACTCCAACCTTCATCATTGAGTGAGTACTCCAATATAAAGATGAGCTTCAGTGAACCATACCATGTGTGCCTCATATTCCATGTTTCGTTTACTGATTTTGAGGTTAAGAATATTGTTTTCTTCATATGCCATGTTTTTTTTTTACTAATTTTGAGGAGGTTAAGAATACTGTTTTTTTACTGCTTTTGAGGTTAAGAATATTGTTGTGACTTGTACGAGAGATAAGAAAATGAAATTATTCCATTCATACATGCCTCAATATCATACATACCTCTACTAGGTAATTATTGCCTTGAGCCAATGGTTTCCTAAATTCTCTCAAGTGACTTTCCCTAGTTGTAAAATATTCAAAGATTACACTACCATTACGGTTCATGCTATATATTTATTTATATTTTGAGTCACGCAAGGGATGGGTCTTGTGGAGAGAGATAATAATATAGATAATCATTCTTTCTTTTTCACCTATTGACCTAGCTTAAAGGTGGTGTCCATAGTGAAATCCTACAACTAAGAGGTAAATCTCTCTTATATATAACCACTTACATTAAAAAATGTTTGTACATATAACAGATTTATTTATTTTTCTTATAAATTTTTGATATTTATGTGAAATATGTTTATGATTTTAGATATGAAATATAAATCAAAGAATCTTATGATTCTATACGAATTCTATTAAACAAAACATGTGTGCAAAGCATGGTTTTGTTGCATAAATTATATCTTTGAATGAGAATAAATACATGGGTTGTGTTCTTAAGGAAGAAGTATACATTAAATGAATGATGCATAATGAATTATATTGTGCTCAACATGTCTGATAGTTCTGAATTTATTTTGAAAAACTTTATCTTCTGCCAACTCTATCTAAGCTTCTGGTGCTAAGTCCTCTATGGCAGGTAGGACTTGCTCCTTGGTTTCCTGATCCAACATGGAAGACTAATAGTGTTTCATATTTTCCACATTCACTACTGAGTAAATGCTCATATAAGGGGGTATAATTATTTTGTAGGAATTATCATCGATCTTCTCCAATACTTCAAAAGGACCATACCATAGAGCCTTGATATTCTTACCAGGACCATGTAGCCTTTCTTTGTTCAGCTGCAACTAAACTCTGTCTCCCACCTTGAATGTTTTTTCAGTTCTATACTGATCATGTTAGGCCTTGAACATTTCCTGTGACTTCTTCAACATCTCTTGTACTTGCAAATGGATCTACCTATTCTTTTCAACAAATTTCTTTACTTTCAATGATTCCCCTATGATGTCTTTCCTCACTCCTCCTTGTTGTCCATAGACAACATCCAAGGTAAAAACGACAAATACTTTACTATGTTCACTATAAAAGTGTCTAATGTAGAGTATATGTTCACTATGTACTACTTTTTATGTGTGGACATTCTAATTAAGTGTTAGGTCATATGGGCTTTGTATTGAAAACAACATAATGTAAATTGGTATTTATATTGTACATATTCCTAGTGCAAAACTAAAGGCCAACATAAGGTATTAGTCATATAGTTTGATGTATTTTACAATTCATAATCCTAGATAGCATGTGGTGATATCACCATGATACTCCATGATATATGTTTAAAAAAAATAAAATAATAATGAAATATTCATAAAATTAGTTACTAGGAGTATGAAGAGGATATCATATGATGTGATGAGAGGGAAAGTGAAAGAGTACTTCATATGAATATTATATTTTATTCCATGTGCTATTTTAGAACTCCTTTCTTATCTCGACCATATGCCTACAAGTAGTTCCCTTTAGAATATAGAATATTGTGATGTACATGCCTCCATGGAAAATTGAATATATAATGCATGCCTTGAAATTAGGATAGTTGTTTTTCTCAATTTTCTCAATTCATATATTCTTTCTTGTGTTTCTTGACTACAACCTTCATCATCGAGTGAGTACTCCAATATTGAGACGAGTTTCAGTGAACAATACCATGTGTGCCTCATATGCCATGATGTTTTTTTTTCTTCTTCTTCTCATTTTGAGGTTAAGGTTAAGAATCTTGTTTTCTTTATCTGTCATGTTTTTTTTACTAATTTTGAGGTTAAAAATATTGTTTTTTTAATATTTTTTAAAAATATTTTTTGACATGTAGAAGAGGTAAGAAAATGAAATTATTCTATTCATACATATTTCAATATCATGCATACCTCTCTATTGGGTAATTATTGTCTTGAGTCAATGGTTTCCTAAATTTTCATGTGATTTTCTTAATGGTTTCTTAAATTCTCAAGTGATTTTCCTTAGTTGTAAAATTTTCAAAAATTACATTATCATTGGGGTTCATGCTATATATTTATTTATATTTTGAGTTATGTAACACTAGGGATGGGTCATGTGGAGAGAAATAATTATATAGATAATCATTTGTTCCTTTTTACCTATTGACCTAGACCTAGCTTAAAGGTGGTGTCCTACAACAGAGAGGTAAATCTCTCTTATAACCACTTACATTAAATCCTACAACCGAGAGGTAAATCTCTCTTATATATAACCACTTACATTAAAAATTTTTTGTACATATAACCGATTTATTTATTTTTCTTATAATTTTTTAATATTTATGAATTATGTTTATGATTTTGGATATGAAATATAAATCAAAGAATCTTATGATTCTATACAAATTCTATTAAACAAAACATGTGTGCAAAGCATGGATTCTTTGTATAAATCATATCTTTGAATGAGAATAGATACATGGGTTGTGTTCTTAAGGAAGAAGTATAAGCTAAATGAATGATGCATAATGAATTATATTGTGCTCAAGCATAGTTTTGCAATTAGATTTTGTTATATGGAAATATCTTTTCGCTATTATGATTTAACATTTATATGGGATGAGAATCCAAAAAAAATGGGAATTTTGGTAAAGTACTCAAAAGAGTTTTGATATGAATTCATAACTTATTGTTCAAGATAATTAGAAGAGTAATTGGTATATACAATTATATGAATCCGTAACTTATTGTTCAAGATAATTAGAAGGGTAATTGCTATATACATGTACGATGAAATAATAAGATGCCATGTATGGTTTGTTTTAACGGTAATGGGCTTGAGTTATATATATATAATGCCATGTATGTTTTATTTTAACGGTAATGCGTTTGAGTTATATATATGTGTGTGGTATATTTTTTTTTAAAGAAGATAAAGTTAACTTAATGGGTTTGAGTTATATATATATATATATGTGTGTGTGTGAGAGAGAGAGAGAGAGAGAGAGAGGGATTTGCTTTTTTTTAAGAAGACGAAGTTAAAAATAATTCATCTCATGCTTTCTCACTTAAGTAAAGAATGATATATTTTGTAATTATATTAATATATATGAAGGCTACATTAATATCAATAACCACATTTGAAAAAGCCTATGCAAAGAAGGAGCAAGGCCGCCAAAATTTAAACTTGGGTCATTGTCACAACAACTACTCCAAGTTGCCACCAAATCACATCCAAATAGACCATTAGAGCTCTCTCTCTCTCTCTCTCTCTCTCTCTCTCTATATATATATATATATATATATATATATATATATATATTCCCAATGATACAAT
>JASDQU010509781.1:21205-47849 GCA_032191745.1 Picea mariana
CCCCCCCCCCTTATACAATGTTACAAATATGCCTCATATAGGTCTTGAGGTTGAAAATCCTCCCAAAACAATCAGTTACAATCAGCTCTTAAAACTAACGGCCATAGAATATGGGCCAAACTGCTAAGAAATGAGGTTGCGGTTATGGTTTTGTATCTCTTGAATTGTGCCAGAAGTGCATAAACTGAAATAGTATTTTGTGCCTCTATTTTTTTTGAGAAAAAACCTCTCTCATGTCCCTAAGATCCTTTTTCATTTGCCTCCTATCTACATTTTACAAACATGTGTCAAAACAAGAAAATATGAGATCTGAAAATTAGGGATTGGAAATGGATTCGATTATCCCAATATATGACACCTGTAGGAAAAATGAGAGAGGATTTTTATCTTCGATGTGTTAGGCACAAAAATCTCTGACGGTTTCTCAAAATGATCCTCCAATCGCTCAGAATCATCATTTGCAAATGATGACTTAGCATAGTAAAAAATGCCACATTTTGGAAAACGAACCTCATATTGAGGGGGACTTTTGACTACCTTTCCAAGCTCCAAATTAAATTATGAAGACACCATTGGAAATATTAGGATCTTTAGATGTCGATTGACTATTCGAACACGGAAAATGGCCTCCCCAAGGCTGAGAAAAATGGTTTTTTTTCCCAAGGTTGTTTTTTGCATATGACTGGAGTCTCGATTTCGAGTTTTCGGGTTTCAGGGTTTTGGATATCATGTCTTCAAGAGTTAATGCAAGGAATCCCAAATCATGAAATCATGATGGGATTAATTAGGCGATAATCATTTGTCTTAATCTCTTAATTAATCATGATTAGCAATTAATCTTTAACCTTTCATGGATTTAAGTGTTGGGACTTCGATAATACTTGACGCGAGAAATCTTGAATCGTGAAATTGTGATGGGATTGATTAACAGTTAAAACATGTTTAGCTTTGTGATTAAGAACGATTAAAACACAGGCTTTCAGGGTTTTGGAAATTGCAAAATATAAACTTAAATCATGAAGGAAGCTCGACTCACGAAATCACGATGAGACTTGTCAACATTAATCTTTCTTATTCTTTAATTAACCCAACTTATCCTTTAATACTTTAGTGAATTCAGGGATTGGGGATGTAGTTATTAAAATATCTACGTCGTCCAAATCCTCGATGGCCAAAAACCCAGAACTCATGAGATTTTTCTCCATGTGGCTTAATGCTCGGTGTATGTGGTTGTTCAACTGCCAATGCTTCCATTCATTTTCCTTGACTCAACGCTCAAACAGATGGTACATTTCTTTGATTTTCATATGAACCCTGTCTTTGGATTTTTCGTGAGTTGGCTTGTGACTGTTGTACTACTATGTCATTTGGAACTGATTTCGGCGTTATTTGACTGAAGATGACAGGTAGAGAACATTCAGTGATGCACGTGACAGACGAATGGTCGTTTTCTCACATCTACACTTTTGGTAGTTAAACACTATAAAAAATTTCACTCCTAAGTTACCGAAAGCCAAAATTTCAATATTTGTTACAACACCTAGTAATATAGCAAATGGGGTGATGTTCTCAATAAATTTAACTACCTCAAAATCTTCTTATGTCGAAGTTCCATGAGCATTCATAGATATCTGGGTGATTCTTCCACATAGGGTTATCAGCTTTCCTCTAAATAATCCTATTCCCCCCAATGAAGGAATCATAGCAGGCTTTCCTAAAATTTCCCAAGTCCTTTCTGTCATGATATTCACCTGTGTTTCTTCATCCAAAATATAGTCAATGTCGAAGTCTCCTATTCTTGTCCCTATGCACTTTTTTTCTTTGAATCTCTCTAATAAGTTGATATTTCTGTGATCATTCAGGGTTTCTTTCATTTGTAGCAATACATTCTCTGATTCAATCTGGGGTTCTGCCATGGTATCAGTTTCTTGATCTTCCTCGGGGTTTTCTTGTCTCATATTCATTCTTTCAACCTTAGCAATCATTCTAGGGAAATCCAAAACTTCATGATCCATAGCTTGATAACAAAGACAACTAGGTCTTTACCAGGGCATTCCTTAGCAATATGTCCTGATCTTCTACAATTATAACAAAGGGTTAATCTTCTTTTTCTTTGAAATGATCCCTAGCCTTTCCTATACTACGCACTAGGATCATAGTAGTTATCCTGCAAAAAATTATCTCTAGGGTTCTGCATCCATTTGTTAGTCCAAACATTATTTCTATGCATAAGAATAACATATCTTTCATGATTTCTATCAGATCTACTCATATCAAACCTTCTTTCATCTAATTGTGCCCTATTTTTCAATCTAGGACAAAATTTATCAAACATACCTAGATCCATACTTTTGAAACAAAATTTTCCACTTATCTTACCTTTTCAATCAAAAAATTTCATTGTTCTTACCTTTATCAGAGCACAAAGCTTCAATATCTTACCTCTTTTATTCAAATCTGAATTTTCTTGTTAGCACAGAGATATAAAGGTCAAGTAGAATACTGTGCACTAGGGAAACAGATCTACGCACAGATCTTTCTTTTCTTCAATTTCCAGCAATCACAGTTTCATGTCCCAGCAATGGAACCATTTGTTGGCACAGGGCAGACCCAGGGTTCAATGCTCAAGAGCGCACCAACAAAACCCTAACTAGTGGCCCTTTCAGCAACACCTACGAAGTAGATAAAATCTCACCCGAGGTAGAGGAAGGGGTGGTTATAGGACTCTAGTGTCTGCAACCTTAGCTGGGACACCGATCTGTGATTACAACACCTTAACAGAGCACTTAGCAGCTATAGTTCATTAAAATCTAGCCTTATTTTAGAGCGCAGATAAACCCTAATAAAAGAGAAGCATAGTATTCACACAGATCCGATATATTCAAGAACTAAGCACATCAACATAGATTAGATCTAGCATTCATTCACATTATTCAGTACTAAGTTATCATATTAGATTCTTCTAAGCATATATCAGTGCACTAAGTATTTGATCACATAAACAACAGAACAATCATAAAGCATAAAGCAACCACAACACAGGATATACGTGGTTCACCCCCAGCCTTGGGCTACGTCCACCAACTCTTCTTCTTCTTTATTGCCTTCTGTTAGAATTCTACGTGCACAGAGCCATGAGATCTTACTCCGCAGAGGATAGGAGAACTATGCGCACTTTTCTAGATCCTCCTTCCTCGAGTTACAACACAAAGCCTTTCCTCAGTCTCTTACAATCACTTGCACTTAGCTCTACAAGTCTCACGCAATATGCACAAAGAATCTACAATCCACACTTGCACTTAGCACTTAGCAAGGTACCAAAAATATCTTCCTCCTTTCTTACCTCGCCTATACTTCTATTTATACATTACAAAAAGGGCCTAAACATGGGTAAACCATGGGTCGACATTCCCATACCCGTTACATAGCCCAAAACCCAAAAATCCCTAAAAAGTGGTCGATATCCCACAATCTTCGCTTCGACTTGCGCTCCACCTTCAACAGCCTGTCGAAGTTCCAAAATAGGTCAATCATGACCAAGGATTCTCAAAACTTGGTCAAGGGCCAACAACGAACTCTCAATAGGCATTACGCGAAAGCAACTAGTTCTCTATGGGCTCGGATAATCAAAGTGTTCTCAGTGCAACGCAGGACAGGATAAATAGACAACGTCATAACGGACTCCTCCAATGGCTAGGAACACCTCAATCAATGCAATTACATCCATTATGGCACGGTCCCAACGGTCTGATGGCGATCTTTCAGGCCATAACTGCGGTTTGAGCTGTTTTGGAGCGTCGGGCTAATGGTCGGGATGCCTCCAACAGTCATATTGCTTCGTCATGGTGAAGTGCCAATCTTCATTGTTCTAATATCCCAACGAAGTTCCATTTCTACAAACCTTCCTTCTGTGAAGTCCTCCCCCGAACTTCCTGTAACTTTTATAACTTTGCTTTCTTCTTGTTGATCTTTCTGGATTTCTTTCCTGAAATTTGAGTCACTGGTTTCCTCTTTCCATTATTGTTCTTATCTACTCTTGGCATAGTAACCTTGCACTGTGGATGGTCTTTCATAGGGTTCAAGGCTAATACTTCTTCTCTTTTTGGGGTAGGTGCTCTACTCTCTTGTACAAACAGGGGTTTCCAATCTTCCTGTGTTCTTTCAACTTCGACATCCAGATCTATGGTCCTTAGTAGCTTCAACTGGTCCTTTTGTTCTTCCAGTAAGTGCACTATTCTCCTAGACATGAAATCTCTTAGTTCTTGCTTTTTCTATTGTAGATTCTCCTCTTCTTGTTTCCTTTGTGTCTGATCTTTTTCAATCCAGGTTTTTCCTAGCAAAATAGCAAATGGGGCGTTGTTCTCAACAAACTTAACAATATCAAATTCTTCTTCTGTCAAGTTCCATGAGCACTCATAGATGTCCTGGTAAGTCTTCCACATAGGGTTATTAGCTTTCCTCTAAATAATCATATTCCTCCTAATGAAGGAACCATAGCAAGTTTTCCCAAAATTTCCCAAGTTCTTTTTGTCATGATATTCACCTATGTTTCCTCATCCAGAACATAGTCTATGTCAAAGTCTACTATTCTTGTTTCGATGCATTGTTTCACATTTAAGATATCTGATAAGTTGATATCTCTATGATTGTTCAGGGTTTCTTTCATCTATAATAATACAGTCTCTGATTCTTTCTCGGTTTCTATCATATCCTTAGTTTCTTGGCCTGTCTCGTGGTTTTCTTGTCTCATATTCATCTTTTCAACTGTAGCAATCATTCTAGGAAAATCCAAAACTTCATGGTCCATAGATTTATAGCAAAGACAAATAGGAACTCTACCAGGGCATTCCTTAGCAATATGTCCTGGTCTTCTGCAACTATAGCAAAGATTTAATCCTCTCTTTCTTTTAAATGACCCCCAACCTTTCTTTTACTGCGCACTGGGATCACAGTAACTAACCTGCAAAAAATTATTTTTAGGATCCTACATCCATTTTTTAGTCCAAACATTCTTTCTATGCATAGGAATAACATATATTTCACTATTCTTATCAGATCTACTCATATCCAATCTTCTTTCTTCTAGTTGTGCCCTAGTTTTCAGACTAGGAAAAAATCTATTAGACATACCTAGATCCATTCTTTTGCAACAAAAATTTTCACTTACCTTACCTTTCTCAGAGCACAAAGCTTTAAGATCTTACCTCTTTTCTTTGGATCTAATTCCTTTCTTAGCACAGAGATTCACAGTCAAGTAGAATACTGTGCACTAAAGCAACAGATCTACGCACAAAGCTTTATTTTCTTCAGTTCCCAGCAATCACAGTTTTATGTCCCAGCAACGGAACCATTTGTTGGCACAGGGTCAGACCCAGGGTTCAACGCTTCAACAGAGCACCAAAAAAACCCTAACTATCGACCTTTTCAGCAACACCTATGAAGCAAATGAAGTCTCACCCGAGGTAAAGGCAGGGGTGGTTGCAGGACTCAAGTGTCTACAACCTAGGTGGGACACATATCTATGATTACAACACTAACAGAGCACTTAGCAGTTAACGTTCATCAGTATTTAACCCTTATTCACATCGCAGGTCGAAACCCTAGTTATAGAGCAACGCAGTATTCAATAAGATCTAATGCATCCAAGCATTTAGCATATAGAAGTAGATCAGATCTAGAATTCATTCACATTACTAAGCAATAAGTTATTATATCATATGCATCTAACATATATCATTGCACTAAGCATACATCACATCAATAACATAACAACTATAATGCACAAAGCAACCACAACACAGGATATACGTGGTTCACCCCAGCTTAGGGCTAAGTCCACCAACTCTTCTCTTCTTTATTGTCTTCTTTTAATATTCTACAAGCACAGATCCATAAGAACCCACCCCGCATAGGACAAGATATCTATGCACACCTTGCCAGATCCTCCTTACTCTAGCTATGTTTAATCACAAATCCTTCTTACAATCTGCACACAAGCTTCTTGCAATCACTTGCCCTTAGCTCTGCAAGTTCTTAACACACAGTATGCACGAATCATACACAATTCTTCGCACTTAGCTCACAAGCCACATTACACACTTAGGTTTCCCTTACTTACATTGCCTAGCTTTCTATTTATACATTACAAAAGGGCCTAAACATGGGTAAACTCATGGACCAACATCCCATACCTATTACATAAACCCTAAACCCAAAAATGCCCTAAGAAGGGGCTAAGATCCCATGATCTCTGCTTCGCTTTGTGCTCCACCTTCGACCAGCTTGTAGAAGTCCCAAAATTGGTCAAACCTTACCAAGTTTCTCCAAAACTTGTTCAAGGGCCAACACAACGTCGAAATTTCTTTGTGATCAACATAACATACACAATCTTCTTAATCGTATATAAATACATCCATGTCTTCTTCATGAAAAATATGAGAGAATAATTTGATCATCTCAAAGAATTTTAAAAGAGTACTACTATCAAGATCAAAAGAGAATTGTATAGGTCAATCTCTGATACCTCATACTTAAGACTCAAAGTTACAAGATACAATCAAAATCAACCCCGAAGCAATTCTTTGTGGAGTTTATTCATGAAAAATGTTCTTAATTACAAAATCTTTGACAGTCATGTATATGGATTTAAATACTCCATGATCATACAAGAAAAATATTTTGGAAGAATACAAGAATAACACTCAAGAACTCAGACTTGTGCCCAATTCAGAGACTTAAGCATAAAGCTATGAGAAATGGTATAGAAAAAGAGAAAGAGTGGAGAAGATGGAGATATCTCTTCATTGATCATAATTTTGGCTATACATTCATGTTTTGACACTCTCCTTCCTCTGATATTCTGCCCTACCCCTCTAATAATTCTTATTGTCTTGCCTTGATGAAGCATTTCTTCTCTTTTTAAAATGAGATCTTCTAACTACTTGAGTAGTTAGGGTTTCTTTCTCTCTTGAAATTCCCATACACTTTTCTTCTTGAAACATATTATTTAATTAATGCCTCATTTAAGTTCTTATTAATGAATTCACATCATTAAAATATGCATATCGAAAAATGGGTCCCTTTCCTTTTTTAATAAAAGTTTTTAAATAAACTTTTATTTTCAAAATTTAATTAATTTCCCTTTTAAAGAGGGGGACTATGTTTTAATTTTTTGGAGGTGATAGTCAACCTTTTATCCTATTTTAATCACTTCATATGTGATATTCAATTTCTTATCTTTCCAATGATATAATTTTTTCCCAAATCCTTCGCCTGGATCTCAAGATATGAGCTCGTGAAGTTGAGTTGTCACGCAGGGCCATTAAAAATGAAGCTGACTGATATTTTAATTTTTGGAGAAAATTTGGCCACTTTCATCCCTTGAAAAATGAACCATCATCTTCTTCATTGAAATACCTTTCCAACGGTATAAATTTTTCACAATTCTGACTCCCGGAGCTCAAGTTATGGCCTCCGCAAGATTAAAGCTCAGCCACCGTCGATAAGAATTGATGGGCAAATCTCAACCCTTGGATGAATTTCGTTCTTTTCTTCATTGAATTCGACTTTTCTTCATAAAAATTATCCCACATGCATGGGAAATTAATCGGGTTCATTGTTTAAAATGTAAAGTGTGATGTACATTTGACAATGAACAAAGAAGAAAAAGAAGAAACCATGGACTTAATTCAACTACCCTTGTAACTTGGACAATAAAATATAGTTTTTAAATTCCAATTCAATGCTGAGTCATCATGTTGATGTGCCAACCGGATATTGCCATGTGTCTCCACTAGTATACTACCACATGTCACCAATGATGATATGCCACATTCCTTCATGTGATAGGTAAAAAATCTACCATGTGTATCCAATAAGAGTGTGCCATGTGTCTTCAATAAAACTACACCATGTGTCTCTCTCCATAAGCTGCCATGTGTCACATTAGTTAGCTGCCATGTCAATCCAATTGTAGGCTGCCACTTGTCATATTTGTATATGTCTCCATGTGTCATTACATGAGTGGATGGCATGTGGAAAACTCTTATTGGTTGGTGGTTTAATATGTGAAACTTTGGGTAATAGTTTAAGTATGGGAGGTATTCGTGAGAGGCGAGAGGGAAAGGGTAGTTTGTAGGTCATGGAAGTGGGGAATGGAAAATGTAGGTAGCATCCTTTCAGACTCGTAGGGGGTGAGGGCGGTGAGGAGGAGGGGTGAGGTGAGTCTGAGAGTCCGAAAGGACTTAGAAAATAATACTAAGTATAGAGTGGTGAGGGGGTGTGGGAAATGTGGGTCGTGGAGGTAAGGGGGACGGAGAAATGAGGGGAGCGTACTTTTATACTTGAGGGGTGATGAATGTGAGGTGAGGTGAGTCCAAGAGTCCTAAATAACTCAAAATAAAACTAAGTGTGGAGTGGTGGGAGATGAGAGGGGTGTGGGTAATGATTATGCCCGCCACGGAGGAAAAAGGGAGAGGAGAGGAAATAAAGTTAAGTATGGAAAGGGGGGGGGGGGAATAACGGGAGTGTGGAGTGATGAGTCAATGGGAAAAATGAATAAGTATATAATGAAAGGAGAATGAATAGAGGTGAAGGGAGAGGAAAGGAGAGTATAACATGACACTTAGAAAACTTCTTCACATTTCTTCTTGTAATATTTCCATTGGACTTCTGGGCAAAATTATGCATATCTTGGTCATAGAGACTCAGATTCAGATTCTGAGAAATGCACGGTGAATATGAGACTAAGGGATACGCCATGAAATTATAAGATTTCAAAAATTTTCTTCTTTTGATATCAATTTTTTTATTAATACAATAATAGGAACATATAGGTGACCAAATTTTGGTCAACAGCTGGCTCCAACTGCGAGATAATGACCCCTTGTGGGTTGCTGAGAACACCAGAATCTCAAGACCAGTTTCCTTCTCCATCGGGCTATGGAGTCATCTTCAAAAAATATTTTGTAATTATTCTTCATTCATGGAGTTATCTTCAAACTTCAATATAAATACAACCTTATTGTGCAAAACTAGATTGAATAAACAAAATATGTACATACATCATCTACCTACCCTAACTTACTCGAAACAATGGGGAACCTTAGGTATAGGCAGATTTCCAATGGAGCCATTCAAACATTGATTTGATTTATGGAATGAACTCCATCACTATGGAACATTTTGAAACTTGTACCATTGAGTTAGGGGCACTCTCAATATGTATTCGAGAAAGATTGAACAAGGTGTTTTGATGATTTGATTGTGTTGCTTCTCCAACAATGATTTGGAACCATAATTCAATGAAATCAATTCTTGGATGCTCAAAAATATTGTTGTCTTTGATTGGATAGATATTTTCCAATCTTAATATTCTCTCCTTATCATCGTCCACGTCCAAGATTCTTGATTCATCAACAATGTCTTGAAAAAGCTTTTCCTTCATGTAATGTCCATCTTGTTCATTATTTTTCTCAAGATCCATTTCTTCCACCAATTGTTCTTGTTGTCAAGGCCCTTGAGGATTTTTATTGTCTATTCCAAGGCTGAAATGTTCTTCTATATTTGGTGGAAGCTCCTCAATTTCATTCTCAAATTTTCTACTTAAAATATCTTCATATGGAGTATATAGGAGGCTGAAAATTTCTTCTTGTAATTTGGAATTTTCATCTTCGTCTTCAGCAACATAACTTGACTTAGAAATTTCATCCACTCTTTGATTAGATTCTTCTTCAAAATTTGTCACTTTGTTATCTTGCGTCCATATGGGAGAGGGTGGGTGGGAAGCAACATTTAAAGTATAAACAAAAACATATGAATGCACTTTTGGGATGAAATTTTCTGCAAATGAATTTTCTAACACATTCCAGCTGGTAATGGAGTTAGGTATTAATGAGTTATACCATTCAAGAGAATTCCCTGGCATATTATGTAAGAATAATATACATGTAACATTGTCTTCAGTGAGGTTGAAAGCATAACATGTACTTTTAAAATTAAACAAGTGTTGCTTTGTATCTTCTGAATCATCCCCAAAGAATGTAAAAAAAAATTCAATAGAAATATCAGGCATTCGAAAATCTACTTTTGGTAGATTTAAAGGGGTTTTACAAAATGATGTCAATGTCAATACCTATCTCATTTTTGTGGCCTTTTCCATTGTTACATTTAAATTTTCAATTTGAGAAGCTCTTATAGCAAACTTTACATTAGAAGGCATTGCATTTTTATAACAACCGAGAATCAACAAAGCATTTGGTTTATGTTCTTCTGGAATTTTATTTAATGTCTTAAAGAATATTAGATTAAAACCCTGAATTATTTTTCCCTTCCCAAAGATATTTGGGTAAATTGAGTTAGAAGAGTATGTTATGCAACTGGGGGAGCATACATAGTCAATAACATTGTTTCTATATCATCAAATGATCTAATTAAATTTATAGGAAGATATGTATACCATTCATATGCTCGACCAATCAATGTCTGGAGAAATAGTCTCACCATTATGTCATTGTGTTATATTAAATGAAATTCACACATATCCAAAAACAAATCAAGATGTCTTTTGGGATCAACTACCCCATCTCCTGAAAATATTGGCAATGCTCCTTGTGGAAGCGGAAGTTGATGTTGTTCTCCTTGAAGATTGAGCGGGTTGTTCCTAGCCCTTCTTCTTGGGATTCTTTGTCTTCATTATTCACGATCCTCAAGAGGGTCTTGTTCTCTATCAGCCATGGTTTCATCTTTTTCTTCTTTAACAATTGAGGTTTCTTCAATTTTTCCTAGTTGTTTGCTTTTGATTCTTGTTATCACACATTTATATTTTTCCAGTTTCAATCTTTGTCTTGCCTTCTTTGTATTTGTATTCTTGAAATTACTCTTTCTTCTTCTCGAGAAAGATTTTTCCAAGATATTTCAAATTCTTTGCGAGTTTGGGTTGTTATCAGCACTAGATCATATAATTGGTGCAAAATGCTTGTTTGATTTCCTAATCCAACTTGCAATCATAAATAATTATGGTGTAAAACCAACTTTTTTTTTCTTTCCTCATTATGGTCACCAAAAATATTGATGTTTATATCTATTAAGACCGAAACAACAATGTCATGGGGATATGAATCCCCCTGTGTTTTTATAGAGGTGGTACTCCTCTTTAAATTCTTAAAAATTTATCTAGAAATTTCTTCGAGAGAAATATAAATGTAGGAGAACATTAATCAACAAACTCCAAATCTTTATTACTCAAATAAATAAAGAAATATCTTTTCAACGATATAAAAATACACACAGATCAAAAGTTCCTCAAAAAGGGACTAAGAACCCACTCACAAAATATTATTGCAGAAAGAGAAAATTATAACACAAATCTCACATCCATTACAATATTAAATATTTTTTATCACATTTATGGGAAAACACATTCATGGAAAGAAAAGAAGAAATGTCCAAATCGAAGAGAACTTTAAAAGAGTCTTTCTATTAAAATCAAAATGAGATTTTGATAGGTCAACTTCAAAAATATTTTACTCAAATGCTCAAAGTTCAAAGCTACAATTAAAATTAACCCAAAAATAGTTCTCTTAGATTTCTCAAAAAAAAAATATGTCTTTAAAAGTCTTATACAAATAAAAGCATTCATCCAAACAAACTAGGATTGGGGCTTTCGTGGACAATAAAATATAAAGTAGAAGAAGAGAAGAGAGGAATGTGAATTGGGTGTAAACAGAGCAAGACTCTAATGGAATCTCTCTTATCATTTTTGGGTTGTTGTTTCTCTTATATTTTGTCTGGCGACAGTTTATTCACCAGTACCAACTGCTTTTGTTTAGTTATCTTCGGTAATCTTGATTAAGGTTGATTCTAACAATTTTTCAATATAATCATGTAAAGGAGCAATGGTCACTTCTTGCTTAACTTCTATATCAAATAAGGTACCTTCACTTTCTTTATAGTCAATTGAAATTTGTTGTAATGTAATTTCAATGTCTTCATTTCTATTTAAATACTCAACAAGACAAGTTTCAATGTCTTGTTTTGTATATTCAACCATGTTGTTGAATTTTTCTCCTGACAATCCTTTCAATATTTCAACATGTTCTTCAATTTGTTGTCTTTTTTGAAGAATTAAATTCACAAATAGCTTTGGATATTGTACTTCAATAGTAGTTCCAACAAGGTCTAACCCCGTCAATTTAGAATAAACTTAATCCTTTTTATTACTTAAAGCATTCAAATCACCTAATAATTATCTTGATATATTGATTCTTTAATGAACTGACCTGAATTCTTGATATGTCTTCTGTCATTGTTGTAGGATCTTCTAGATATTGTTGTAAGAGATCCAATCCATTATATTTATCCTTTAGAAAGTTCCTTGATTTGTCTCATTTAAACATAATGGTCGACTCTAGTAACTTCAACATTTTTCTGAAACTGATGGTGCTAAGGAAATAGGTGGTTCACTCTGGAGTTGAATTATCCTTCAGCTCTAGATGAATTTATCAGCACACTAGGAGATTACTTTTTACAATAAAAAACTTCAGGGACACATCCAACTAGAGAAATACTTGATTTCCAAGTCATCTTTTCATTTTTCTCTAGCAAAGGAAGTGAATAATAATACCCATAGGATCTCGACCAGTGAAAAATATGGTCTTCTCGGCCAAACAAGTTCAGAGTATCTCCACAAAACTGTTGTCTTTTGATAGCCATTTTGGTAAAGTTGGAAAATTCTCATAAAGCTCCTTTGGATGTTGATTTCAAAATAAATCTTTTATTGGTAATACAACTTAAACCCTTTTTTCAATGAAGTGGTTAATATGAATTAAATGGAAATTTCCTCGAGAAGTCTGATATTGCTAACGACCTTTTCAATTAATTAAAATTTATCTTCCATAGGATTTAGCATTAAATGAGTCTTGGGATATGTAACAAAGGAAACTCATATATTATGGTGGGGGAAGCGGGCATAGAAGGAGAAGGAAATACCAACCCACGAGTCGGCCAACCCACGAACCCGTTGTGACTCATAAATCGGCTAAGTATTGTTTACTTATGAAAGTGGAGAAAATGACTAAGTGTTGTGATCGGTCAGTCTAACTTGCACATACTGGATAATTACAAAACATGAAGACCCGTGAACCCACCGTGAATTGTAAATCAAAAATAAATTAAGCATAGAGAAACGTGTAGATCATGGAAGATATGTTTAAATTTAGTAGCGGCAGAGAAAAGAGTCTTATGAAAAGAAAAAAGGGAAAGACTCGTGATTCTGCTAACCCATGAACCTATTGTTATGAAAAGAAACTTGGAAAAGTGACTAAATCATGGTACAATATGTAGGTTGTGGAGAAATGAAGTGCAATTTGCATGACACGAAACTTTTGATGAAGAGATTTGTGAACCCGCTATAAAACAAGAATTTTTCTAAGTAAGAAAATAATTAAAGCTAAAACTAAGTTATATACAGGTAAAAAATAGTCAAAAGCATTAGCCATGTCTAATTTGATTACCATACCTTTACCTTTTGATTGAACACTGGAGTGGATGGCTTCCTAAACAAGTACAATGTTGTCAACAATGTGTCTCTCGTGCATAAAACCTCCTTGATTGGAGGAGATGATTTTGGGAAAATATTTCTTAAGTAGGTTGGCCATGATCTTGGTTAGGATTTTATAAGATGAATTACACAATGATATGGGTCTAAAGCGAGTTAAGAAGGAAGGATTGGATTCTTTAGGGATTAAGGCAAGGAAGGAGGAATTGGTGTTGCCACCCAATCTCAGTGATTTGTGGGAGAAGGTAAGCATTCTTTTGAGGTTGTTCTTGATTAAATTCTATAAGAAGTGATAGAAATAAACATAAAAATCATCCATTCTACGGGCTTTGTCCAGTTCAAGGCTCCAAACCAAGGATTTCATATTCTGAAATAGGTTTATTGAGAGAAAGATTGTCTTCTTTTGTGATTATTGTGGTAATGTTCTCAAGCATAACATTGAGGTTAGAAGGGATGACATCTTCTTTTTAGTGTACAACTCATGGAAATGAGAACTAGCAGCAGTTTTTATTTCAGCAAAGTCTATTACTATAGTTCCATCCTCCAAGATGACTTTAGACACATTATTCTAAAACTGCTGGAATTTTTCCTGATTATGGAAGTATTTGGTATTTTTCTCCCCTTATTGGAGCCAAAGGCTGCAGGATTTGAGGTGCCAAAATTTCTCTTCCTTTCTCCAAACATTTTGGTAATGACATTGCAAATTAACATCCTCTTTCTGGCTTTGAATGGTGACTTCTCTATTTTCGAGATTCCTCAGTAACTCTTCAAGTTTACTTTTGATTTGTAATTTTTCAAAAGTAATAAGAATGAGTGTTTTTCCCATTGTCATAAATCATGTTTGACCATGGAAATATTTTGCTCCAAAATATAGATAGGTGTTCCTGCAACCCACGTATTTCAAGTAGCGACACCCAAGTCCAATGCCTCTTGATTCTAGAGCCATAAAGGGTTGAAACGAAAAGGAAGAGGACTAAAATTTGTGAGTGGATGAAGGTGAAGGGAAATGGGCTTGTGCTCAGAGATGAGGGAGGGGAGAATTTAAGATTTGATGGAGGGGTTTCTATGAGTGAAACTACTATAGAAAAGTAAATTATCCAACCTTGCAGTTATGTGGCCCGGTCCTGCCCACATGTTGGACCAAGTAAAGGAGCCACACATGGGGGGAATGCCCAGAAGGTCCCAATCTACAACAAGCTACTCAATATTGGATCAAAAGAGATCTCTCCAAAAAATTCCACCTTACTTTTTAGAGTTGGATCTTATAATTTTTAGATCCCCAATAAGGATGTAGTTTTCTACTAAACCTATGTTCTTCAAATCAGACAATGATCTCCAACATTCTAGATTTTCACTAGGATTTATTGGCATATAAACATTTATAATAGTGCAAACAGTATTGATATGTAGATGGTAAAACTTAGATAAAATCCATTTTTGGGTTTTGATGTGATGCACATATCTTACCACTTTCTCGCTCCATAGGGTGCACAGACCTCCAGAGGTGCCTCGGGAATCGACAACTATTATATTGTTGTATTTCCAAAGTCTTCTTCGTGTGTTAGATACTTCATCTTCTGAAATTTTAGTCTCTTGAATGAGGAGGATAATGGGCTTTTCATACTTTACAAAATCCTTGACAACCATAGTTTTTGGGGAGCTTTTCAACCCCCTACAATTCCATGAGACTACGATAATTATTTAGGAGGATTAGTTTGGGAACCTCCTCTCCTTGAAGCATTTTCACTGTGATTTTTAGAACTTCTAGAAACTCCTCCCATAATATTTGTCAAAGTTTTTTGTGAACCCAAGAGAATGTATTTTGGGGCCTATTCTTCCTGAACAACTTTTGAGGGGTGTCGCCCAGATTTTCTCATAAGGTTTTCTTTAGAGGCACGGTCATCATGAACTTCATCTCTTAAGCTCTCCAATTTTGAAATATATTTTGCATCTGCAAATGATATTTCTGCAACCTTGAGGGTATCTAGGTCCTCAAAGCGCGGGTCAGGATGAATAAAGGGGAACATCGAAGGGATCCATGATATTACCATTGTTTCTACTTTTTGTTGCACTACCATGGTATTTGGGTTCGGATTTAGTGAGGAGGGCATTTGGATTGAAGGTTTCTCTTCTACAATTATTCTTTCATTGGAGGGAAACTATATGTATTCCTTGGTATTGCCTTCGATTTGAGACACAACTTTGTACCTATTGGCTGATGGTATTGGATCCTTCTTGTGTGGGTTTCTAGCACATGTATTGGGTGATTTTTAGGTTGCGAACGAAGAACCGAGGCCTCCATTTGAAGGACCATAAAATGAAGATTGGTTTCTATTTCCATGGGTGCCCATTTTTTTGATATTGCTTTACATTGTTCCTCACATCCATTACCGGGAGAAGTCATTTTTTCCTTCTTAAAATTCCTTGAAAAGTGTCTGTATTCGGGGCATAGCTTACACTTAAAGGGAAACTACTCATAATCTAATTGTTGCACATGTTGCCAATTATCCAGGGTTATTATAACTACCTCAGGAATTTCTTTCACTAAATCCACCTCAACACCGATTCTGGAACAAGAGAAAAGTTTCTCCTTGGGCTCTGCCTTATGTATATAGTGTCCAATAGATTTTTCTATACTCCTAAGGGCATTATCATTCCAACAATGAAGAGGTATATGCGGTAATCTAACCCAGACTGGAACTGTAGAGGGTATATCATTTTTTGGACTAAATTATGGTTTCCATTTGTTCAAATGCATTCCTCTCACCCCCATAAAATATGGACCTCTTTGACATATTAATTCTCTATTCTCCTTGAATTAGAAGATAAAGGTGAAGAATCCTATGCTACAAAAGTAGTGATTAAATGAACCCTTGACCAAGGGTTTTCAATTATTTTCTAACCAGAAGGCCACCGTCTTCGGAGACATGGAAAATACTTGTAAATTGGCCAATCAATCCCCTCTCCACTAGAGAAAGAGATTTATTTATTGATGTTGAAGGAGGGAGCACCACTTTTGGCATATCATCCAGGTTTTTGAAAATTTTTATTTATTGGGCTTTCAAATATTTGACAAAGGTTGCCACAATTGTGAAAAAATCCAAGGCTTCTTTGTCAAGAGGGGTCATTGGCCCCCTCCCATCTCCATCCTCCATGCAACAATTAGAGCTAGGGTTTCACTAATAGGGTTTCAAGCACAGAGGGATCAAGCTATAGAGACATGCTACCACTGCTCATGATTTATTTCCTTTGGTTTTTCATTTCTATTTTCCTTTTTTTTTATATTTACTCTTCGCCTTGAGATTATAACTCTTTTGGGGTGAGTTTTTTTTCGTAGGACTATGAAGTACGCACCTTTGGGTGTGACATGTGACAACCAACCCATGAGTTGGACAATGAAAATCGATAATGATGGAGAGTGTTAATTATGTATTGGGATATGGATACGCTACACCTCTCAAATCCTCCCAATAGTACAACTCATCTTAGGAGTGGCAACACCTATCTAGAAGATGATGATGATCACTTAGGTGAAACAAGAAAAAAGGCACAAATTTAGAGCTTGTGATCATTATTTGACTCAACCAATGATCACCACTTTCATGAAAAGTACATAAGGCATTAAAAATAAATATGAAGCAATGAAATAATGTACCTCACATATGTCAAGAACCATAATCATCAATAGTGAGTGAGATGATCAAATGTGGGAAGAATCTTCAATCAACTGTCTATGGAGAACCATGGACCTCTTTTATGGAATAGTTGTCTATAACAAGGATCATAGGAGAAAAATATCCTCTAGTTACGCCTAGATGTCAAGGGGTATTTGATTTGTAATTGAGGGACTCAGATTCCACACAATTCACTAACATGGATATTCACTGTGGAATTTAAACTATTCTATCTTTGTAATTTTAATTCACTGTCAAATACAGCCCAAGTGTAAAATCTACTTATTATCAACAACCTCTTTGTGCATTGGCATTGTATTCAATTTGAAAACCCAGACATGCATTTAAAATCATTTACAAGGTAAGAATTTAGAGGTTAAAATAATCTGCCTATAGATATGGCTAGTGGCCAGCTGATCAAACAAACAAAAAACAATTAAAAACAGGGTGCAGTAAATCACCAATACGACCCCAATCGTAAGTATTATAGGGCATTTCAATTCTGTTGGCGACTTTGTTATAGTGTGAAAAAATAACAATGGAACTAGTGAAAGGATCTCAGATCGGTGGTGGTAATACTTAGCAACATAACTAAACTAACAAAATCCACAACTATCCTCCAGAGGGTCGATTACACATAAGAAACCATAATAGAGGAAACTAGAACTAGTGGAATTTTATTATTCTTGAAGAATTCATTACAAGGGAGTGAGCTATGCATGCTCAAAATCTCATGAATTTTTACCCACCAGCAGACCATATTTGCAGAAAACCATGGAGCATAGATATCCTCACTCAACATAGCCAAGGTCTTTGACTCCTTTGTCCACCTAACTTTGAGCAAGTTGCACTAGCTCTTATCTTTGTTACTGGACTTCCAAAATTATCCTTGCATTCTCCTCCTCTTCACTACATCCCTCATTTATTTGAATGGGATGCCTTTGGAAAGCCAAAAATCACAAATATTCATTTCACCTTCCCCTTGTGCCAGAAGACAAAATAAAATGAAAAAGAAAAAAAACATGTTTATTTACAACATTTACAAACATTTTCCAAGATCTAATTTGGATCAGTAATAATTGGCTCCAATATGGGGACATATACTCACTGTAGAGTGCATGAGAACCTCAAAATTATCTAGAGCTCCAAGACCTTCAATCTACATCAATCAAAAAGTATTTCTAGATCTCACCACAAAACCATTAGTAAAAAGACGTAGGGCGATACAATCACCTTGGTATATGAAAAATTAAAGGAAATTCAACAAAAATATTTAATTCACTTTACTTTTCCATTTTTAGATATGAATAAATCAAATGCAAATAACTAAGAATACACAAAGTCAAGAAAGAATGAAAAATAAGCAAGCAAGAAAGCACAATCAAGATGCATAAAGGAAGCACACAAAATGATTGTTGACCAAAAATTGCTCACCTATATTTTCCCGCTCTTGGAATTAAAAAAAAATGATATCAGGAGAAGATAATTTTTTGAATTATTATAATTTAATTGTTTACCCCTCGGTCTTAGCTTCGTTACGCATTTTACAAATTCAAAATCTAAGATCGTATGCTCAAGATGTCCATTTTTTCATCTAACCAAAAAAAAGCGCTTCTTCCACGTGGAACCATGCAAAAATTTTCAAAATCATGTTCATCTCTTGGAACCATTATGGAACCATTCATTTCTTGGATCATCTCTTTGAGGTACACATCATTCCACACTTAGTTTATTTTTATTACTTTCCTCTCTTGTTCCACTCTTATTGTTCAACACTTCGAAACTTTTATGTTTCCTCCATCTACACTCCTATACTACATATCCCTTCTTCTCCATACTTAGAATATTTTTGAAACCATCCACTCTCCCATTTCCACTCTCCTATATTCTCCATTCTTAGAATATTTTTTTGAAAACTCTTTCTCCTCTCTTATTCTATTAACTCTTAGTTTATTTTATGTTTCATTTCCCTCACTTCCACCCCCTACTCCTTATCTCTCCTTCTCTCCTTCCTCTTCTTCTAACACTTAGAATGTTTCCTTCACCTTCCCTCACCCCTCCTTATCTCTCCTTCTCTCCTCTCCTCTCATCTCCTCTCCCCTCCCCTTACCCCTCCCTTACTCCATACTTAGTTTTTTTAGTTTGTTTTTATCAGTCGTCGAACTCATATTATCCCTCACCTCCCTCACTTCCTTCACTCTAACCCACAACCTTCACCAACCTCCTTATCTCTCCTCTCTCATGACTCTCCTCTCTCTTCTACTTCTTCCTTCCCTTAACCCTTTATCTAAAGTTTTCCCATTATACCATTAACCAATGAGAATACTCCACATTGTTACAAGGGAAAAACTCTCTATGGCCAGGGTAAACCACAACAAACAGGTATGACTGCAGAAATCTACTCAATTCCAACATATGCTATATAAACCAACGTGCAAGCGAGATAATAAAGAAGACTACCTCGTTCCAATGTTTGAAGATGTCCACCGTTGAGCACTTTGACCCAAATCTTTATACCTACAACAAGTTCTCAACAAGCAATTAGAGAAAGTATATAGTGACAATATAAAAGGTTAGCACATTAGATAGCATAATCCATCAATAAACATTACAAACATGCCCATGGATAATAATCATATATTTTCATGATACCAATAGGATGGGAAAGGAGTATTTCTATTAATAAATGATCAGCAGAAGTGATAACATTATAGACTTCTGTGTCGACACGGTTCGGAACCAAGAAACTAAGTTCCTTCCAACTAGGTCTCCACCACTTCAATCCTCCACCAAAGGCAAGCTCATAGAAAAGAGGCAATGAGGTTCTCTCAACAATAGGGAAAGAGCTTGGGGGCTTAACACTGTGTTCAGACTTGAGGGACAAAGGGATGCAGACTCAATATGAAGTAATTTCTCCATAGTAACTTTGCTCTCAAAGTTGAATGCTTTCTCCTCTGTTCCATAGCTCGAAATTGTGCTCTTACAACCTTCAAAATGCAACTGAAGGGACGAGTCAGAACATTTCAAGTATATGGAAGGCCAAGGATCAAAGATATCATGTCTTGACATGGAAACCCGACTTCATTTTTTATTTTCTGGGATAAATCCTAATGTACGCGGGTTGTAGTGGAACAACTTGTGTATACGCATGTTGTATAGTATATAGGGCACGTATATGTGGAAAAATATGTATTTTTAGCTCTGGATTCATCAAAAAGGGATGAAAATTCTACATAGGGAAATCGAAAAAGGCCCTCTGTGTAAGATAGCAATGGTGAGGCAAATCTTGCTATAACATATGCCCCCTAATGTGTGATATCAAAGGTGTATCTGCGATGGTCGAAATATATTATAAATAACCCAGAAGTGGAGTGGTGTAAACCCAGCTGGAAAGACTAGTTTCTCATTACATTTTGTGTTGACTTTACATACATGGATGCCAATAGAATACAATGCAGATCCATGTGGAAAATATACCAAATAAGTTTTTGTGGCCATGAATAGGAAAATACAAATGCGGTTATATGCCAAAAGTTGTCATAATCACAAACAAGGCTCAGTAGAACCAGTCTCAAAACCAATCTGAAGATATTTGTATACAATGGAGTATAATCAGATGTCCCATGATTACTGAAGTCAAATAGGTGTTGGTCCAATGACAAGGAAGCCACAGCTCAGGAAAGTTGCGGCCACATAGTGATGTCTTCAAGTCTTCTACACATCCGCCAAAAGTGCAATTCTACATCATGTGAATAAAGGAGTTGAGGTCAAACACAATGAGACATCATTTGATTATCGGTCATTGAGGTATATTGTTAACAAACACGAGATAGCCTACCAATAATGAAAGTAGGTATCAAGGCACCGAGAACATTCCTACAAGTGTGAATAAATGAGTCGATGTTGAACACCTGAGGAATTCATTGATCAGGATACATTGATGTATTCCCATCTATCAATGGTGAGAGAGCCTGCCACTAATGACTGTAAGTCTCAAGGTACTCATAAAACTCTAGGTCCCATATCCATAATAAATGAGTTGAAGTCGATGGAAAGAGACCCACTTAAAGGAGATCATTAAGGCATCTCTCATCGGTCATCACGAGAACAAATCAGGAGCTTCATAATTTAGTGGAGATCGAACGAAGAACATGTTCACGAACCAATGACCCTGTTCATCTTTTGCGTGTGCCAAATGCAAGTGGTACATGAAAAAGACCCTCTGAATAGCAGCCAACGATGAAAAATTTTGACAAAGGCGAGGAAAGCACCAATAAGGCTAATGGCATCCAAGACACTGCATGAATCCCAAAGTGTGAATAGATGTATTGTCGTTGAACATAAGGGAACCCACCCAGTCAACAACCAATGATGAAATGTTGACCGTTGGGTTCAAGGTGACCTACCAATGATGAAATTGGGGCCAGGGTACATGATAAGACCATAGTATCATGTGATTCTGAGACAAATTGAGGGTATGGCCGACATGAAAAGTCAAGAGTTTCGAGGAATGGCCGACACAGGTTAATAGACTTCCTTTGAACAAGAGCATGAGACATATGGTAGACTCTGGTATCATAGACTCAATGATGTAACTATTAGATGCAGGAGGCATCAATAATGTTCTCTATAGAGACTGGAAGAGTGACCAGTCGGTAGAGAAAACTATGTAATGAGATCAGCTTCCTAAGGCCATGCTAAACCCAAAATTATGATGACAAAAGGACTCAATAATTTTGTGCTCTGTTCAAAGGTGACACGACTAATGCCAAATATAATATAGTACTCCCTTATCGCCTGTATTTTTTTGTTTTTTCATAACAAATGAATGCTATGATACAGAGGAGGAAATGGGTATCACAAGTAAGAAAAAATCATTCCAACAGTTGCACGTACCTATGCTCAATGCAAGGAAATGCATGCGGGAGATGGACACTTGGGGTGATGTTCCCTCTAGGGTATAGGGTGTCAAATTACGAAGGATATAAACAAGGCTCTGCTTGGTTGAGTATGTAAAAACTGCTTAGGCAACGGTTTATAATGCAAAGCAAGAACCGGCTAAAGGCTCAATACTGCAAGCGAGGGCATGAGATGCAATCACAACTTAACGCCAAAAAATGTCATTTTTTATGTCTTTGAGTCTACTTGGTGTGAAAAAAGGATAAACTTGTGCCAAATAGACGTCTTTTCAAATCCAATTTATGAGTGTGAAAAAGACAAGTTCACTCGGCGATCTTTTATATTTTTGGTAACGAGTCGGAAAAGAGCTTAACTAAGACTCGCGACCTTTCAAATCCAATTTAATGAGTGTGAAAGGTGTTATACAGGATAGCCTAACTGAGAAGGGGGGGTGAATCAGTTAGATAAAATTTCTTTCCTTTTATTTAACAGATTACTCAATGAACACAGATTATGCCTTTTACTGTATGTTTTGTTGCAAATCATTCAAATAAATAAATATGCAATCACATAAATAGACAATGACACAAAGATTTTCATGAGGAAACCCAAAAGGGAAAAACCTCTTCTTCTTATGAATGAAAGGTAAGCTCCAACTCCTCTTTACATTCTTATTTTATCTGAGCTACAACCCAAATGAGGCTGCTACCTCTATTTCTTCAGCACCTACTGAATGGAAGCTACAACTCTCAGATGTACAAGCACCAACTTGTACAAGAGACTTTTACAGTCTCCCCTTGCTCCTCCCTACCACCCTAAAATCATTCTCTGTCACTAAGAACCTGCAATCCAACTCTTTATCTTCTCTGTCAAATATTAAGCATTCAAATCCTCTATGTTTTTCATATCACAATTCATTCTTGATCAGACCACTTAGATTTATCAATCTGTGTATGTGTCTTCCCTCTATCTTTTTCTCTTCCTCAAATTTTACAGAGCCATATATCTCCCATAATCCTCTCTATTTTCTTTTCTAGCAACATTCAATTTATATATCTTCCTATATCATCAGCGCGTACAATCGAACCCTCAGGCTTCAAAGAATTAGTTACAATAACTGAATAACTACCTTACAGTGATCATTATTGGTCAAGGCCTCAAGAATAGCAATAGCCACATGATCAGTTCAAATATTTAACCAGCACTGTTCGATGATCATACATTTGTTTTGTCTCAGCATAGAATAACCCTCGAGCACTTCGGCAAGACACGTGTGCTTAAACCATATGCCCATTGTCTATGACCACGGGCTTAACTAAAATGCGTTTTGCATTTCGGCATTTCGACGTTTTTTCTTTTCAGGTTTTCAAGACTCACAATAGTCCCTTTCGGCATTTCAGCTTTTAGCATTTCAACATTTCGAGGTTCGCTACTTCAAAGGTTAAATTTCCTTTGATCTTTGATTTCCCGGTCTGTGAAACTCTGAAAGGAAGTCTTTGTTGATGTGCCTATTTCGGGATTTTGGTGTTTCGCATTTTACAACTTCGGGACTTCTGTGATGAAGAGTCTCGACTCTTGACTCCTCCAACTCCCGGTATCTGAAACTCTGAAACGTCATGGTTTCACATTTCGTGATTTCATCATTCTTGTCATGAGTTTCCTTGACACCTCCAACTCACTCCTGAAATCCCGAAATAGAAACTCTTGGAATCATATGACGTGTGTCCCTTTCGGTATTTCGGCATTCATGTTTTGGCGGCATTTCAGATTTTCGTATTTCAGCATTTCGCGAGTCGGAATGCTATCGCATTTCCTTCCTTTGAATTCTGATTTCCCGATATCCACTTTTCTCCGATCGACGGTCCCACGGCTTGTCGTGATCAGACGGTCCTGATCTCATCGAGACTTTGCGCTCTGATCAATGGCCCATAGCCTTTCATGATTATATGGTTCTTACCCCATCGGGACTTTGCATTTCATGATTTCGCATATCATGATGTCGAAGGTTGGAGCTCCTCCTTTCTTTGATTCTCGAATTCCGAAGGAACTCTCAGCAAACCACCGTACAGCTTCAAGTTTGACAATAATGACAAAGCCTGTGCAACAACCTATGAAAACTAACCAACAAACTCCCCCTTTGGCATTGATGGCAAACTTTAAATCTCTTCTCCCCCTTTTGACATATATGGAAAAGGAATCAACCATACTCCCCCTATGAAAATAAAAACCACTTGCAAAGATGTATCATTTTAGCAGCAACTCCCCCTATCAATAATAGTTAATAAACCTGTGCAATCTGATTTTATAATGAAGCCCATGCAATATTTGAGAATGAAATTAAGTTACAAAGGGTAAACCCCCAACTGATCCTTGAGACTTTCAAATTGCATTTTAGGTAAAGATTTAGTAAATACATCTGCAATCTGATCCTTTGTGCCAACATATTTCACTTTAATAACTTTAGACATAACCTGCTCTCTTAGAAAATGAAATTTAATGGGAATGTGCTTTGTTTTTGAATGCATAACAGGATTTTTAGAAATGCTAATTGCACTGGTATTATCACAGAAGATAGGTATAGGTTCATCATAATGAATATGTATATCTTCTAGCATCTGTTTCATCCATAGAACCTGAGTGCAACAAGTTGCAGCTGCTATGTATTATGCTTCAGCAGTAGACAGAGACATTGCTAATTGTTTTTTACTTGACCAACTTACAAGACATCCTCCAAGAAAAAATGTTGCTCCACTAGTACTCTTCCTGTCATCAACACAACCTGCCCAATCAGCATCAGTGAAAGCATATAAATCAAGCTGATTATATGTAGGATACCACAAACCATACTATGTTTTCCCCTTAATATATCTAAAAATTCTTTTAACTGCAAGTAGATGAGAATTTTTTGGTGAAGCCTGAAACTTGCCAACTTGACAAACTGCATGCATAATATCAGGTCTTATAGTTGTAGCATAAAGAAGACTACCAATCATAGATCTATATACTATCTAATCAACATCTTTAGTATCATCAAACTTAATTAATTTACAGCCAGTAACCATGGGAGTGCCAACTGGTTTGTGTTGAAAAGTCAACAAGAAACATATGTCTAATTTACTTTTCCCTTAAATAAATTGGACAATAAATATTAATCTATTATTTCATTCATAACTGAGTGAGTTGGATTTGTAACAGAACTATAAGTGTAGTTAAGTGAGTTAAGATCAGTTGTACTAGTTGTAACTAAACATGCACTAGTGAGAGTTCAGTTAATCAGTGAACTCACATGCAACTGAAGATTCACCACGGTTAAATACATGCATGTCAGATCCAGTGGATACCCAGTTGAGATAACAGGTGAAAGGGACAGTTTGGATATCAGTTGTGATTTGATCACACATGCAGTGGATATGCTTATGAGCATGTGCAAACTAGGCAATTTTTGAATGATCATTGTGAGAATTTGAATTGTAGAGTTTGTGCAGAGGAGGCAAGTTGTCTGGACATGGAGAATTGGCACATGTATTTGTTGATTTGTGTACGACAGTGTGAAACGATTTTATTGTACTGAGAGCTCTTGGATTAGATTTTTGTATGAGATTGTTTCATGATTCATGATATACATAATATATGATAGTGGGGTTTTTAGCTTTACGCTTTCCCAGTAAAACTTTTGTGTTATGTGTTCTTGATATTTCACTCTGTGATTGTGGTTGTGATCGTGGTTTAATTTTCCGCAAGAACAATAGTAGAAGTGATTATGTATTTAACAGTGGCTTATAATTGTTAGATCAAGAGAATCACAGGAAATACTTAATTTGTATTGAAATTTCTACATGGTATCAGAGCCACGGAGGCCATGGAGCTACAGAAATTAGGTGCGAACATTGTTTTGTGTTCGCAAGTCCCGTCTCTAGCAGGGTGCGAACCCTAGTACTGAAAACTACCATCATTTTCAAGAATAGTAATTCTCGCACCCTAGAAAAAGGCAGGGTGTGAACTTCATTGACATTCTCACAGGCTACAGTGAAGCAAGATGCGAACTTCCCTCACCCTACAGTGAAGTAGGATGCGAACTTCCCTCACCCTACAGTGAAGCAGGGTGCGAACTTCCCTCACCCTAAAGTGAAGCAGGTTGTGAACTTCCCAGGAAAGTTCACAGGATACACACAGGTAGGGTGCGAACTTCCCTCAGGCTACTCTCAGGTGGGGTGCGAACCTCCCAGGGAAGAGGGATTGTAGGAGTTGAGTTTTGGGTTGGATAGCAATCGAATTTGCAAGATTTTCTTGGTGCGACACTTGATTCAAGATCAAAAATGGCTTTCAATGTCTTGAGGTTGGAGTATGCACTTGAGGGAAGCTCTAACTACATTTCTTGGAAGGACAGGATGGAGGCAGTACTCAAAGACAATGGCTTGAAGGGTTACATTGACAACGATGTTCCTAAGTTAGATGTGACAGACACTACAAATCTTGATGCATGGCAAAAGAAAGTAGAAAAGGTGAGGAGGATTCT